>VALG01010252.1:0-10607 GCA_009835305.1 Ipomoea purpurea
GAATTAATACCACAAATAAACCATTTTTTTGAAAGCGATTATAAGAGAAAAAAATTAACCAATGAACAAAACTAACTGATACAAAAAGTACTGTAGTAGCAAGCAACTTATTCGAATTTTTTTTAGAAGGCCATGGCTGTTGGGACGGCTTCGGACAGCCATGGCAGTCCACAGGACCGTTTGGAACGAGGCGGGCGTCATGATTGTCGCCCTCGACGTACAAGCCGTTTGAGGTCCAGATCTGGACCTCATGTTTGACAGTCGTGGCTGTCCTCACCGGACAGCCATGGGCTGTCCGGTGAAGGAGGCAGCCACCCGACCCTCGCCGGACAATCAGTGTCTGAAACTCTTTTTTTTTTTTTTTTTTTTTTTTTTTGTTTTTTTGACTTAAAAGACTTAATTGCACTATCAAATGACTTAGGGGGTGTATTAACACTTTTCCTAAGTAATAATTACAGATCATGCTTCCTTTAGAATAAACACATTACTATGGCAATCAGTATGGTTGGTTTTCCACATTGGAGAATGACTTGTTACTATGCTGTTCAGAGAGAAATAGACGCAGGGAGGCATGGAACTCTCATTAAATCCTTAAAGTCACAGTCTGATCTACATCATGATGGAGTCCAGTGATGAGACTTCAATACTTCCAGTACAAGAAGAGGGGGGTAATCCACATCCGAATTATCTTCTGCGTGGGTTTGGAGAGGTTCTGGACTATTGTGGATTAGCTCAGTTGAGATAGTGAGAGTATACAATTACACCATGGGAGAAGGGTAAGGGCACGGCAAGATGGATAGAACGAAACTGGATATGTGCTGGCGAGATGTGTTGAGTGATGTAGTCCCAGGAGCAAATGTGGCAAATCTGTTGATGAGACAATCAGACCATTCCGCATCTTCCTAGGTATTCATGACCCAATTCAATAGGAGGTGGAGACCAGCACGACGACAATTCAGATTTGAGAGGCATGGTTGTATGATGAAGGGTGCAGGCTGTGGTAGAGGAGCGGAATGAGAAGAGGGTAATGGATTACAGGATTGTATTGCACATTGTGGTAACCGTTTGGCTAAGGTGGGGGAGCCGATATCATAAATTTGGTGAGTGGATTAAAAATCTCGGAGGGATCAATTGGACTCAAGGGACGAATGGATACAGACTCATTAACTGGAATTCCAAGCGCTTGGAGGTGGGTTGAGTAATATGGAGGCCCAGGAGGATGCATACTGGAAACAACGAGCAAGCAGCATTGGCTCAAGAATACGGATGCCAATACTAAATTTTATCACAGGTATGCCTCTCACCGAAAAAAAAATTCAATATCTCGCATTATGAATAATTCGGGGATTGGGTTGAGGGGAATGATATGAAGGATGTGTTATGGATTATTTTGCCATGTGTTAGTTCTAGTAATCCTGTTCTGGCCATAATCTGTTTGAGAGGTAATACCAAAGGTCACACATGACAAAACGAAGCACTGCTTCGAAACTTTTTGTGGTTGATGAGGTTAGGGCTGCATTATTTGCAATGTTTCCAGATAAAGCACCAGGCCCGGATGGATGAATCCAGGTTTCTATCAACACTTCTGGGATGTTGTGGGAGGTGACATGGCAAATTATATTGTTGATTACCTTGAATATGCGTACTATCCCCCCCTGCATTGAATGAACGAATGTTGTGTAATTCCAAAAAAGGATGCCCAGAGTTAGTATCTGATCTACGATCAATAGCCCTAAGTAATGTTGTTTACAGAGTGCTGGCCAAGATGATTACGCAGATAATGAAACCCTGATGGAAGGTATTATTTCGGACACACAGAGTGCTTTTATCCCTAATTGGCTAATTACTGATAAGTATTTTAGTACGGGCTGAGTGGGATATTTTTTGAATAGAAACAGTGTGTTATTGGTGGATGGGGGGCTCTTAAACTGGATATGGCTAAGGCGTATGATCGTATGGAATGACTTTTTTGAAAGGGATGCTTAAAGCCTTAGGTTTTGATGAAAAGTGGGTGGATTTGATCATGTGTGTGGTTACCAGTCTCCTACATGTTTCTGGTCAATGGTCTCCTACGGAGGCAATATTGCCCACTCGTGGTCTCAGACAGGGATATCCTTTATCCCCGTATCTATTTATTATTTGTGCAGAAGGTCTTTCTCTATTATGTACAGCAGCACAGGCTAATGGCTTAATTAATGGATGTAGAGTGGCACGAGCTGCGCCCCCGGTCTCCCATTTGTTTTTGCTGATGATAGTTACTATTTTTTGAAGGCAAATGTACAGGAAGCTACTGAGATAAAGAATATTTGACGTATTTATGAGAGCTTATCTGGACAAATGGTCAACTATCAGAAATCTAGTATTTTCTATAGTAGGAATACTAGTGGACTGACAGGGATATGGTGGCACAGACCCTTGGGGTGGTTCGGGCTCCGAATTTTGGAAAGTATTTGGGATACCAGCCTTTGTAGAAGAAATAAGAAAATAGCTTTTGCTTATATTGAAGACAAAATCCAAACAGAGAATTGGCTCATGGAATAAGAAGCTCCTAACGCAAGTTGGGAAAGAAATTTTATTGAAAAGTATAGCTCAAGCAATGTCTACTTTTCAATGAGTGTATTTTGTGCCTTATTGAACGCACAATGAACCGATATTGGTGGGGCTCTAGGACGGACCGTGGTATTCATTGGAAATCTTGGGATAAGTTATGTATCCCAAAGAAATATGGAGGTTTGGGGTTTAAGGATTTAAGAGCATTTAATCTGGATATGCTAGGAAACAAGCATGGAAGTTTCTTACCAATCCTGACTCCTTGGTGGCCCGCATTTATAAAGCCAGGTATTATCATGACCGCCCCTTTAACGAAGCATGCCTAGGGAATAATCCTAGGTATTGTTGGAGGAGTATTATGGCAGCCAAAGATTTAATAGTTGGTGGGGTGAGACGCCGTGTTGGAAATGGTAACTCAACTCTAATATGGAAGGATCCTTGGTTGCAAGATGAAATGGATCCTATGATCCAAACGGAAATGCCGCCACAACTAATGGATGCAAAGGTATCTGGATTAATAGATCAGACGACTGGTACATGGGACCCATATATTTTATATGATATTTTTGACCCAAGTGATGTGCCAAGAATATTAAAAATACCTATCTCCCCGGAATATGATGATACATGGTATTGGTATAATGACCCCAATGGATGCTACTCGGTCAAGAATGGGTACAGGCACGTGGTAGGTATTTACAAAAGTAGCTCGGGTTTTGATAAATGGGACACTATATGGAAGCTACGAATACCACCTAAATGGAGAATGTTTTTATGGAGAGATATAAGTAATACCTTCCCTACAATCAACAACTTGCTTATAAAGAGAGTGGATGTTGATCCGATATGTGCCATGTGTGGATTAATCAATGAAGATGTTATGCACTCATTAGTCTTGTGTGATTATGCAAAGTCCATTTGGACCCAATCTGGCCTTCACTACCCCATGTTACCACAATATTTTTCATGAATGGTTTAGGACAATCTTGAATGTTCTAGACTCTAATGAGATGTTATTTGCAGCTGGAATTCTATACAATATTTGGAGAGCCCGAAACGGGGCGGTATGAGATGCATGCCTACAGTTGCCGAAAATAGTTGTGTTAACAACTCTAACCACGAAGAATGCGTGGCTAGCAATACGCGATGTCACCGCCCAACGATCAAGCCAACAACCTGCTGCATTGCCGGCCGAGACCATCACCGCCCCACTGTCCACTTCGGCAGTCTCGACTGTCTCGGCAGTGCCACTGCCACGCTCGTCCACAACCCAGGAGTACCCCGCATACCCGAAGCAATGCTACATAGACGCAGGTTACAATGCCAATTTGAAGGTAGCACGACCGGCGTCCTATTGCTAGACCATATTGGAGTTTATGTATCGGCTTACTGTGTGCCACCACAAGCTTGTTTCTCACCCCTTATGGCCGAGACCCTAGCATGTAAGGAAGCATTATCGTGGCTCAGACAACGTGGTGAACAGTCAGTTCAAATTTCACAGATTGCCAAACTTTGCGAACCTGCCTCGAGTCATCTATCCAACCTCGATCTTATCTTGGCTATGTCCTTGATGAGTGCAGACGTTTTATAGCTTACTTTTAATTTCGTTTCAGTTATATTTATTCCTAGATCACAGAATGTTATGGCACATGACTTAGCATCAGATGCTTTTAATTATTTTATAGCTATGTACTAGGATGGGATCCCGCTAACTCTATTTCGATTCATATATAAATGCAACCATATTGGTTTTTTCAAAAAAAAAGAAAAGAGAAAAGAAATAAACACCATTAACTCCTTTCAAAAAAAAAAAAAACACCATTAATTCCTTATGAAATCCATTATATGTTCTCGTGTTGTATTTTCAACATACCAAACGCCAAACGGCAATGAAAAAAAGAAGTGTAAAGCATGAGAGTGGGGGATCCATGCATGTTAGAAGTGACTTAATTGATGGGATGTTACTTTGTCGATGGACCAAATACAACATTCTTGCTTTAGGCTCTTTCACAGAGCTAGAGAGGATAGATATTGGTTAAATTGTCATTTAAAAAGTATAATGCTCTATCCCTTCATTCGTGGGCCCAAAACCTTTCAATCTAATCATTCATGAGGATATCTTAATTGGTACACGAAATTTGAAATTCAACTCTAATTTTAAATTTTTTAAAAATTAAAATTACTTATTGATTTGAATCTTTTAAAAGGAATTAAAATTGTATTTCAGTATCTTAATTATGAAAAGGAAAAATCACACTTTTTGGTCCACCAATTAATGCTTAAAATGTAATGTGATTCTCACTTTTTATTTGGATAGAATTGGTCCCTCAATTATTCCACCGTTAGTTAATTTAGTCCTTATGTGAGTTAATCCGTTTAACACCATTCACAGAAGGACTAAATTGACTAACGGTGGAAAAACAGTGGGACCAATTCTGTCCAAATTGAAAAGTGAGGATCACATTGCATATATAGCACTAATTGAGGAGCAAAAGTGCGATTTCCCCTAAATAAAATTTACATTCGTTATATATATAATTTGGGAAAATCGCACTTTTGGTCCTCAATTAGTGCCCATAAGCATTGTGATCCTCACTTTCCAATTTGGACAGAATTGGTCCCGCCTCAATTATTCCATCGTTAGTCAATTTAGTCCTTCTGTGAGTTAATCCTTTTAACATCGTTCACAGAAGGACTAAATTGACTAACGGTGAAATAATTGAGGGACCAATTCTATCCAAATTGAAAAGTGAGGATCACATTATATTTTGGACACTAATTGAGGGACCAAAAGTGTAATTTCCTCTTATGAAAATTTAGTCATTTTATCCTTGTTTTTTCTAACTCTGGCAAAATACTAAGCTAACTTTACAAAAAATTTACAATTTTCATCACTCAAGTAATAGAAAATTAAAATTGTCACGCCTTGAAAACATAGCGTAAAATGGTCGTATCACTATGAAAAAAAAAAATCGTTATAATACAAAACATGCTAAAGCAAATATATCATCCACAAAATAAACCAAATGACTTCTTGGTCACATGTTCATTCTCTCAAAGATAGCTTAATTAGAAATAGTAATATACACATTTAGGCATCAAGATATAGTCCAAATTTACTATATATAATCCAAAAGCATACTATCAACATGGTATTCTCAAAAGAAGTCCACAACACATCACAAAACACTAGGCTAATGCTTTAGGCCAGGTTGACTACATTCAATCACCAAAATGTGACTCCTTTTTCTTAACCTCGATCAAGAGACTAATTTTAAAATGAAATGTACATAAAGCTCAATAGCTTGAAGTAAGCACATCTCTACCAATCAGATTTAATTTCAGCAATGGTCCTCTGACTATATTGATTTTCAAAATCGTATTCATAATTTGGCACTTTAGCCATTGACTTTAATTTCTTCCATTGAGTCTTTCGCAGAAACGTTAATTGAATTTTAAACGAAGGCTAAACTCATCATTTCACCTGTCTATGTCTTAGTATTTCTCCATTGTATATGCGATATATATATAATAACTTAGTCGAACCACTAAAATGTCCTCGTCGTTCCTCAGTATTGCTGACTACTGTGTGGCTCCTCTATTATGAATGATTACAAAGGTATACCAGGAAATACAAGGAAAACGAAAAAACTAGCATGTGAAAGGAGTTTATCCTTCATTTTAAGCTAATAACCGATCTAACGAAAGGACTCAAGAAAAAATTAAAAGTAAGGGACTTAAGTTCCAATTAAAAGCAGGACAATGAATCATAGATCGGAGTACCATTGCTCAAATTACTCAAAAAAAACGAAATATAACATTAATCTTGAATAGACAAACTAATTTATGCAGCTAGCGCTTAATTATCAGAATTATTAAAACATACTAGCAAACTACTTCAATGATGTACTATTTACGCCACACAGCATATCATTTATAAAAATACACTCAGGATCAAAGCTACGACCACAATCAAGGGATATTTTGTTATGGTTAGCACAAAAGAAGAGGAATAACAAGTAAGGCGTTTGAAACCAGAAATGCACCTGAATGTTCGTCTGGAAATTAGATTATCAGAACACATTTCTTTCCGGTTTTGCAATTCGGAAAACTGTTTTGTGGTTTGTTCTTTTCTGGAAATGATAAAATGTTAATTAAAACATTTATTATTTATTAGAATATTATGTATATAAATATAATATGTATTATAATATAATAAATAGCTAAAGTTTCAAAAAAAAATAAATATATCAAAATATTTGTAGGGTGGTGAGGTATGTGTTAATCGTTTAAAAAATATATAATATATAATAATAAAATGGGTGGTGACGTGGGGCGGTGAGGGCGTTGCGTGATGTGGTGGGTGGGTGGGGTCTGTGTGGTGTGGGCGCGACGGTGTGCGGATAGTGTGGTGGCGAGACGCGGTGTGGTGTGGGAGGTGGGGTAGTCAGCGATGGTGTGGGGTGGGGGGTGGCGACGACGGGTATGGTGGTGTCGACGGGCGGTGGAATGCGGTATGCGTGTAGGCGGGGTGTATGGTGGGGGTGGGCGACTGGTTCGTGGAATGCGGTACGTGGTGGTTTCGGGTTGGGGGTTGGGTGGCGGCGGTGTGTGGGGTGGCGTGGGTGGTGGTGGGGTGGTGGTGGTGTGTCGGAGCGTGTTGCGGTGGGTTAGGGGCGTGACGGCGGTGGCACGGGGTATAAGGGCTCGGGGAAAATTGTGTGATGTGGGTGTGAGCAACGTGGTATTGTGTGGGGCGGTGATTGTGTGGCCAACGTGATGTTGAGGGATGGGTGTGTTGGTGATTGAATGATATTTGGTGGTAAATTGAAATACTTCCCCACAAAAACGGGAAGCATTCCATAAATGGCATTTCATAGTTCATGACTTCCACCCCATTTTCCTTTTGACCAGTCTATTTCCATGAAAACACCAAAAACCCGGAAAAGTTCCAAAAGTCATATTTCCGGGTCAAAAACCCTAAGTGTTCCCACTTAAGGGCTAGTTAAGCTTGGAACAAATCCTTTTAGTTCCATTTTTATTTTCTTGCCCTTAACCTAAATAAATCCTCCCTTTGTTTTTATAAAAGAAATACAAGACTTCAATAAATATAATCACTTTAAAGGAAAACATATTGAAACAAGACTTTGATTAAACAATAATAACCTAAATGAACACACCCACATTAATTCATCTAATTAACAAACATCTATTAATAGTTTGATAAAAATCTTCTTCTTCTCATATCATACCCACCGACATCATGTTCCAATTCAGGATGTTAGACTGCAACCATATTGAATACACCCACATATTTCTCGAGTCAATGGTGGGGACACAAATAACTATATATATACGAAATAGCAATTTTACGCGCTTGCACGTGTGGAAACTATTTTTTTTTTTTTTTTTTTTTTTTTTTTTTTTTAAATAAGACTAAGTATCAAAACATTATTAGATTCATCAAATAATGAATATTATTTATATTAATAGATTATAATTTTACAATCACGATAATGATGCAGATGATTATATAGTATAAAGTATAACGGTAATGGTTGACAAATACGACTAAGTTAGATCAATAAACTTAGGTAAAATAAATATATCTAAGAAGAATAACCTCGTTACCGAACAAGACATTGCAGTTGTTTCTTCCCACTTATTTTTATATATGATACCTTATTTTTCAATAACCCTAAGTAAGTTAATATGATTACTTATATATAATATAAATATATAATAATATACGATATAAAATAATATATAATAATATATAGAGGTACATAATATATAACAATTATTTATATTATAATGATATTATTATTATATTAATATTATATACTTATATATTATATGTATTATTACGATTTATATTATTATATATATTATTATTATTTATAATATATGCTTATCCTTACGTATATTTTCATGTTTAAATCTAAACAGCTAAATTTGTCATAATATTTTTTACCCAATCGTATCGATTAATATAATGCCGGTGGCAAATTCTTGCTTTTATATATCGCGTTCAGAATGTCCGCTTAACGCAACACTTAAATTTTGCTTGTTGCAAACATGACATTGCGGAGATAATGCTTCCCTTCAATGTTTTTTTGTGTGATTTGAATACTCTCTTTCCATACAAGTTCCTAGTAGTTAACAATAATGGGTTTATTAATTATATTTTAAAATTTTTTTAGGATTAATAAAATACATTTGGTAAATAATATATGCATTATTTGCTATACTTTGATAATGAAAAATCGTGCCAAAAAGTAAAGACTGATAGTGAATATCACTCAATTTGAATTGAATGTAAAAATTTTACATTGGGAAAATAAGACATATTAACTACTAATAAAATATCTCTTTAATTATGATGATATGAATAATTTTTTTTTTAAAGGCAATTGTAGGACACATTTGAATATACATCATAAAAAGACGTTGGCATTTCAACATCACGCAAACCACAATGAGCGTGGGAGATCGTCAAGAATAAACTGAGCGACAACGAACCTGACAACTGCGCATTGTCCAGTTCGTTGGCGTCCAGATTCGGGGTTCGATTAAACCCCTCAACCCCTCATTCTCCTCATACCACTTCCCCAAAAGCACATTTTCCTCCACCCGGGAAAGGTACATTTCCTTCAGTCATCATCTTTTTGAGTTCTCAAAGGTTTCAAAACTAAAAATTGCTCACCAAGGAGATCTTCTAGACTTCCAAACCATTAATAAGGGTTTCAAAGTTCTCTCTCTAGGTGAGAGTGCTAACTGATTTTGTCTGAGTTAGTACACTGCAGAATAAGAAATTGTTACATTTGAGATGAATTTGTGTTATCATTATTATGACTTTGAATACTTCATGACACCAGTGGAAATGGGATTTTAAGGAATTAAATATGATTCTATGTGATAGAAATGATATGGGAAACAACAATTCATGTGTGCTTTAGTGTGGAAAGGAAGCACGTTGCTTAAATGTCTTTTTGCTTAATGATTAATGTGCTTGATTGACGATGTGTTGGATAAAGTTGCTCGTTTTCTATCATGTGATAATTGTATAGTGTTCCCAGTACAAAAAACATTTTACCTGGAATATCCTTTGGAATTACTTTTCTTTACCCAAGTGAATTGCATAGAAAACATTTAGGTTTTTACATGATGATGATGCTGCTGAATTATCTCTTATCTTGCTTAACACCTTAAGTAAACGATCTCGCAGTGGATAAGTTGGTACTTCACGTAATTTTTTTTTTTTTTTTTTTTGGAAATAAAAAGATTGCAAGGTCGGAAATACTATTCTGGAAGGTAGGGCAAAAGGTGACCTTTTGGTATAATGAAAAAATCCCTAACCCAAAAAGCTGATCGAAGAAGTACGGAACGTGAGAAAATGTAAGACCAAAAAAAATGCCATCCACAGAGACTAAAAAAGAGGTAGCCATCTCGCCATATGATTGGGGCAATCTCTTGAACTGTCCGAAAAAGCTGAATCGTTTCCCAATGGTGAGCTTAAGAGTGACGAAAAAAAGTAAAAAGAGGAAAATTCTTATGTTAGCTGACACAAATGATTCCCGCCCTCGGTCAAAACATAGAGATCTATGCAAGATCTTAGGAATTTTATATTGGATCACTTGCATAAGTGTGTAGGCGAGAGAAACCAACGCTTAACGCGGACGATGCATGTTCCCGAGTTACAACACGCTCGTTGCCAGAAGGAAACTGGACCTTGGTTAAGTGAAGTGACCCATACCAAACCACTCACCTATACTTTGTAGAGGGCTTGTGATATAGACGGGTGTGATTGTCCATCGTTCCCACTAGTGTAGCTCGCTATAGGCCTTTGGCCCAATAAGGGATGCCATTTTGGATTGCATTGCTTGATGAATTGCTTTGCATGATGTGAGACCCATTGCTTCTTAGTATATCCCTTATGCTTAGTAGGGTACATGGACTACATAATTATTGCATATATAGCTTCCCCCCTCCGTGGTAACAACTTACTTGAATACCATTGTAATAAGTATCATTGACTAGCTTGAACGTATTCTTGA
>VALG01010261.1:0-11825 GCA_009835305.1 Ipomoea purpurea
AACTCGCTTTTGTGTCTCTAGTCGGTAAAGGACTACAATGAAGTAAACCAACCATAGATGATCAGCTCAAACCAAGAGGGGTGGATTTAAACTTGTGACCTTGTAGTTACAAATTTGTATCCTTAGCTATCTTAGTTGGAATTACCTCAAGGATCTACTTTTCTTGATATCATAAAATGTAATTACTTACTGACTCGAACTTTCCTAAGGCAAAAATTGTACCAAATATGTGAATAATTTTCTCACATTTTAAATTTTCATGAAAGTTTAAATTTTTTTGGTTACCAAACGATATTTTAGCTTTAACAAAAAAAAAAATGACTTTAGGCACCTGTTGTGAATTACAACAATACCTCATTTTTTGTTCTGTTAATTTATATATTATATATATAATATATAATATAATAATACTATATATATATATACTATATATATATAATTATATATATACTATATATATATATATATCAAACGTTAAGTGTACTTTCTTTAGAGAACAGAAGTCAAAGTTCTTACATTTTTTAAATGACACATTCTTGTTTGTTATTTCTAAGGAATATATTGGCCTAAAGTCATTCAAATAATTACAATAATGTGACCACAAGTACACAACTTTGGACATCATTTATCTTTTACAACATATGTGTATTATATTGTTTGTATTTTATGGTCTAATGCGTACTAGCTAATTAATAATGAAATATTTATCGATTAGGAAGATGAATATTGATGAAGTGCTCATTCTCAACTAAGCAAGGCTCGATGTGGCTCATGGTCAATTCATGGGAGTGGATTTTGGGTTTTAATTATAGTGGAGGTATTGCTTTTAGCCTTATGATGGGCAATTCGGATCGTTATGCCATGGAATCGTGTTCACCATTCATGGTGAGCACGGTCCTAACGGTAACACTGCACCGTTATCTTTTTTTTTTTTTTTTAATTAACCGCGTGACTTTTTTTTATTCATTTTCACATTTTGCGATTTCATTTCCTTTTCGCGCAAGCTTCTTCAACATAATCTCATAAAAAAAATTCATAATTTCATAACTGCACATTCATAAATCCATGCCTGCACATTAATAATTGCATTGATTTATGAATGTGCAGTTATGAAATTATGAATTTTTTTTATGAGATTATGAATTTTCTATTATGAGATTATAAATTTTCTGTTATGAGATTATGAATTTACAGTAAATTCATAATCTCATAACAGAAAATTCATAATTTAATAAATGTTTTCTTTTATGCAATTATGAATTTTCTGTTATGAGATTATAAATTTACAGGACATTCATAATCTCATAACAAAAAATTCATAATCTGACCAAACGCGCGACGTTAACATCACATTAGCGAATTATTTTTTTTCCTTAAAAACGGCACCATTTGGATCCGTGTGTTCACCATTCATATGAAGACCCGGGGTGTGGGGGGCCCTTAGGGTTGGGGTTCAGCCTTTTGGAATGATGTGAAGACGTTCCAGAGCATAATTTGCCGAACAATTCTCCATGGGCTGGTCACACTTTGTTGGAAAAGAGGATATAAAATGGTTCGGTTAGAAATTGATTTATTACTAGCTACATAACAACATATATTAAGGATAGAATGGCCAACAAACTAGTCAAGTATCCATTTGAAGCCCAACAAGTCAATATTAACTCCACTGAAGCTCAAAACACATGACCTCCCATTTAGGAGAGTCACTTCATGCCGCTTGACCACAAAATCTTTGGCAACTAGTCTTTATATATAAGCACATCTACTATGAGGTGGACTAGTGTGATGATTGAGGCAAATTATTATGTGGACTCGGTACACCTTGCAAGATGGACCAAGATTCAAAAATACACAATTTACATACTGAATGTTCACAATTTGTAAAAGGTAAATTGTGAATATTCAGTATGTAAATTATGTATTTCGGATCCGAATCTACCTTGCAATGTGGATCGGTACCCTGGTTCATGTATAACAACTGGATGATTGGATGGCCAATAATCAATCACCTTTTATTGATTGCAAGTTTTTTTTTTACTCTATTAGATGGTTCTGTTTGGTAACATAGTTAGATTATCAGTCAATTTTAGCTTGTTTGACCACTATTAACTATTTGACTTGGTTAAACAGTCAATATGAGTGTTTAATTAATTAGCTTTTGTAACAACTTATTGCTCTAAAACGCTAAAATTTAAAAAGTTGTTCAAAACAGCTTTTTACATCAACTTTTTGAGAAAGTCATTTTGCATGTAAGCAACTATCAACAAACAGCTAATTTACCAAACATCTTTCTACAATTAGCTAATATCATCAACTAGTTAAATCTACTAACCTAATCAGCTAATAGCTATTTACCAAACACCCACATAGTCTTTAAAAAATAAATAAATAAATAAAAAAACAAAAAAAAAAAAAAAAAAAAAAAAAAAAAAAAAAACCTTACAACATGAATCAAATTAGTACCCCTGATTTATGTTTATTTCGGTACATATCGAGCTCTAAATTGAATACAAATATTAAATTATCATTTATTAGACAAATTAAAATTACTCTTACTATCTTACACAGTTAATCTTTCGATAGTATGGTTCTGTTTGGCAAACCTAGCTGAAAAGCTATAAGCTAGGAGCTGATAGTTGAAAAGGAGCTGAAAACTGAAAAGCTATAAGCTCGGAGCTGAAAATTGAAGAGCTGTTAAGCTAGCTGTTATGATTGAAAGTGTTTGGTAAAATTAGCTTTTTTGATAAGCTGATAATGTTAAAAATACTAAAAATGACATCTTCATAAAATTTAAATTAGTTTGTTTACATATTAAAATTTAACAATTCGTCTTCCAAAAAAAAGTAAACATTTTTTAAAATAAAACTATTAGCATGATCATGATCTAGCATCCCATAATGAAGTAGCAATATTGTCATTGGTTGAAGCCATATACTTTAAAATTATTATTCAATAATTATTATCCAAATTAACAACTATACTTTTAATATAGTATTAACTCTACAACTATGAATTTTATCTTTAAAAAAATTATATACTATTATAAAAATATATTTCAATATAATATAAATTTAATATTGATCATTAGTATTGAACAATTATTTTTGCGCATAAAATATAGAAAAGACTATTGTATATGAATTTGTCTTCATTTAAAATTTTTAAAAAATGGAGGAAAAGAGTATTATTAATTGAATGAATGTAGGAGTAATTAATAGAAACAAAATAGGAAAAAGAGTTGCTGATTACGGAACGGTTAATGAATGCTTTATTCCCTTTATAGAAAAAAACGAAGAAACAAAAACCTTGGGCTTTACAATCTTGCCAGCGAAAGAAGAACACATACAGGACATAAAGTAAGAACAAAATGTAATTTTTGTTATAGTTCACATAACATTGTGTGGATCATGGTCCATACAATAATTTATTTATATTCTTGATGTTGGACTTTTCCTTCTAGATGATAGCGTGCTTCTTCTTCGACTATTGTCAATAAAGAACGCCGTTCTTAAGCAATAATCATTTTAGGCCAACCTTAATCAAGTATGTTTTTTCAAAACTCTCAAGTATTTAAATTTGATGTGTATATAGTGTATTTGCCTAAATTTTGAACAACAAAATTTTCATTATGTGCGCCGATGGTGGGTGTGTTGTATAATAATGTTCATTCTGTGTGCCAATGAGTGGTATTTGAATTTAATATGTTAGTATATTTTTAGTGTTTGAATATACAAATGGGTCCAAGAAATACTTTCATTTAAGATTAGAGTTTTTTCCCAAAATGGTCCCTCGACTATCGCTCATTCTCAATTTTGCATTTCGACTTTTAATTGCACCCAATGTGGTCCCTTGAATTTTAAAAACTCCCCCAAATTGGTCCTCCGTTAGAAATTCCGTCTATGAGTGTTAAAATGAAGGGTATTTTTGTCCCTTTACCTATTATATGCCTATAATATACTCTGAAAAATAGTCGAGGGACCATTTTGGGAATAGTCGAGGGACCATTTTGGGGAAAATTCATTTATTTATTTCCATTTTTTTAAGACTATCATATTAAAATTTTATATATTTTTTTCTTACAAATATAAATAGTTTTTAAACTTTCTACAATTTCTTTCTTCTGTCTAAACATACAAATTTTTCCTCTATCCATAACAAGTTTTACAATAAGTTTCGTACTTCAAGTTTAACTTTCAGAATTTAAGTTATTAATATTCATATATAAAATACAAGCAAACTTCAATAATTGAGAAAGAACTTGTAATATTGAAAAATGATGAGGCTTTAGGTTCTAGAATTGTTTGTTTTTGCTAGTTATTTAGCATTTGGTTTATTTTACTTGTCCTTTAACACATAAAACTAATAGCCATAGTTGTAGACTCTCTTTAGCATAATGTACTCATGGTAGATAGGCATTTGGAAATGGTAGCTATTGATTTGTACTAACTTTGGAATGAAACTAATGGCCTTGCAGTTAGGTTAAATTAAGCCAACTTTTCAAAAATATTTTCTAAGAATTTGTCATTGACCGAGAAGTGACACGTACTTCTCAGTTTCAAGAAGTGCTAGAAGCATAGGGATTGTTGTAAAAATAATAATTTTATTTCCAAAGGCATACTGACCGAGAAATGAAGCGTTACATTTTGGGTGTCTAAACTGATAAAAATTAGTAATTTATTTTCAGTGGTAAAAATAAATTAATGGATTACATAGTGATTGATTTCTATTGAAGTGTGTTGTGTTGTGTCTATTATATATATATATATATATAGTATATATATATATATATATAATATATATATATATAATATATATAGGAATAGAGGGAAGTTGGTATGTTTAGATAGAAGAAAAAAATTTGAGTTAAAGACATTTATGGTCCTAAACTTATAGTGGCACAGACAATTTAGTCCTTTTTTAAAAAAAATCAGACAATTTGTGGACACTCTCATTGTGACGAGGACAATTTTTGTCCTCTGTCAATTCTTCCCGTAAGATGCCCCGTTTGAGAAGGGTAATTTTGTCTTTTCAACATTCCTCATTTCTCCTTCCAACCCATTCTTCCATATTTCCACTTTTACCCGGCGACCAAAAGATCCATTTGGTGTTTGTCGATGGAATTACTTCTTCACACCGGAAAAAAAATTCATCAGAAGGATCCACGCGGTGTTGATTGCTAACTTTATCTTCATGTTCTCTATCTTTATTCTTTAAAAAGACAAAATTATCGCTTTCAAACGGAGCATCTAACGGGAAGATTGACGGAGGACCAAAATTGTCCTCGTCGCAAATAAGATTGTCCACAAATTGTCTGATTTTTTTAAAAAGGACTGAAATTGTTCGGCCACTATAAGTCTAGGACCATAAATGTCTTTTACTCAAAAAATTTGTAGGAAAGTTTAAAATTTGACTTTTGATGTGGGATTTTAACTATTTATATTTGTAAGAAAAAAAATGTTACAGAATTCTAATGATAGTCTTAAAAAATGGAAATAACATAAATGAAATAAATAAATGAATTTTTCCTAAAATGATCCCTCGACTATTCCCAAAATGGTCCTATCGACTATTTTTCAAAGTATATTTAGGCATATAATAGGTAAACGGACGAATAATGCCCTTCATTTGAACACTCAAATAGACGGAATTTCTAACGGAGGACCGATTTGGGGAGTTTTTAAAAGTCAAGGGACCCACATTGGGTGAAATTAAAAGTCGAAATGCAAAATTGAGAAGAGCGATAGTCAAGGGACATTTTGGGAAAAAACTCTTTAAGATTATTAACAACAACAACAACGTACAACAACCAACAATGAGCATTTTAGATTTTATACGTACTGTTTATTTCCTTTTAATTCCCATGTATACCAAACATTGGAATTGAAATCCCCAATAATTTTATTCCTACAAACCAAACATTGGAATTTAAACTCCAACATTATTCCCATATTATTCTTTTCCAATGAAATTACAATTTATTTCTCACCTAATTTCTTCCCTTAATCAAACGCTCTGTAAAAGTAACTTGAGATGGAGTGATGTACCAGTAGTTTTTGGATAGCGAACTATGAGAATAAATTAGAAAATATTACTTGTGCTTTCAAAAATATCTATTATCATATAACTATTTCTCTATAGTAATTATAAATGAGTGAAGATTAAAAAAAATAAATTAAAACTACTATTAGAATTAAGGGTTATTTATCTAAGAAAAAAAAATTAACCGAGTTAGATACAATGAAAGGGATTTTTTTTTTTGGAGTACCAATTGACACTTAGTCATATTAACAAAAAGGACTGATGGGGACATTGGATATGGGTAGATGAATTATTGGGCTGGCGATGATGGGCCGGACAAATCCAGGAGGGTAAGTGGGAGCACGGCGAGGGCAGTCGACGACCGGCCAGCACCGGTGGCCGAAGAGGGCCGTCGACGGGGGCGCTGGCCCCGGCCGACGATGGCGGGCCCGATGCGCCACAGGCTTATTGCCCCCCATCGCGCGACGGTGGAGTGTAGTCACCGGCACCGGGGCGGTTCGCCCGGCGTCTGGGTGCGCAGGAAAGAAGGTTGGGGCGTCGATTTATGGCGAACGTGCGAACTGCTTTGCAAAAAAATGAGGGAGTGGCGTCTGAGTAGTGGGACACGTGGACAGCCAAAGGGGGAGGGGGCCTACTATAAATAGGGGCCCTGGGTCTTTGGCTAAGGGCAACACAGAGACACGATAGTCACACTAGTTTAGTGGTCTTGGTCTCAAACTTCAACTATTTCAGTCAGGTTCGATTCTCAGTAGTAGCATTGTTAGCTATAACCCATCTTCTGGGCCTCGCTTTATATTTGGGCTGCCATTATGGGCCCGTACTTCCGGCTTTGTATGCATTGTTTTGGGCCTAGCGTCCCGGGTAATAAGGTTACTCTTTCCTACCCCCGTTCTGTATTTCTATACCCGGTTTATGGTGGACCCAGTCCAATAAAACCATCAAGTACATACAAAATAAAATAAAGAGCAATAAGTATAATATAACTTTGACTTACAGAAAAATCCGTAGTCACTATCTGAATGTGCACTTTTGGTGAAACCCACCTTGTGATGATTTTAGCCATCAAAAGGACTACAAAGACATAAAAAAAGGCTTAGGATTGAAACAAAGCCTGCCTTGTGATGCTAATCGTCATAGCTAATCAGTTCAAACAAAAAAAAAAAAAAAGTCCAATAAGCAACTCCCATGCACGAGAAATTAAACTTGAAACATTGTGGTTATCAAGTCAATTGGCGACCATGACCGGTTTTTTAGATTTTGTGGCCTCATTCTTATAAATAAATGAACCCTGTTGGTGATAATGAACAAAATCGATTTAAT
Source organism: Ipomoea purpurea (assembly GCA_009835305.1). NCBI lineage: Eukaryota > Viridiplantae > Streptophyta > Magnoliopsida > Solanales > Convolvulaceae > Ipomoea > Ipomoea purpurea. Next base: position 7,360 of record VALG01010261.1, read on the forward strand.
ATCCCAAAATAATATTTATATACACATGAAAATATAAAATATTATTGACCAGGACTATGTGGTCCAATGGTATCCGGGTTGGACTTCCATTAGGAAGGTTGTGAGTTCAAGCCTCAGTGGAGGCGTTATTAGCTCCTTGTGTTTCAGTAGGTGTTATTAGCTCCTTGTGTTTCAGTAGGTTGAGAAAGTATATGAACAGATACTACAATGTAATAGAGCTAGTAGCATTCAAAAATATAAAATATTATTGGATATCTACGAAAAAGATATATCAATATATTTCAACCAAAATTGGAACTTATAATCCCCTGATTATAATTCCAATCCAACGACTAAACAAATATAGATAGAGGATTTTTGCTTAGAAACATAATCCAAACCGTAAGAAGAAGGAGATTGGCTCGTGTTTGGGTATAGGGTTTTTAGCGTGAGTCAAGAGACCACTCTTTCCTTAAAACCTTATTTGTCACCTCCCAAAAGTGCTAGGAGTGTTGTGACCTAGATTTCCCAGGAAAACATTCTACGATTCGACGTTTGAGCACCAATGAACGAAACCAGCGAACTAGAGCAAAGCCTTGAACACAGCTAGGCAAAGAAAGGAGTAAAAGGAGAGTTTTGAAGTTGGAAAAAACGTGCAAGTGTGTATCTCTCTTGTTGTGTTATTGTTCACAAATTTCTGATGCTCAACTCCCTTCTTATATAGGGATGAAGGAAGTTAATAACATTCATTATGGCCATTAAAACTTGGCCTTGTAACACCTGGCCACTAAGTGAGATTAAATTCAAAATTTAAAATTGGAATTAATATACAATTAATTCCATAACGGATGAATTTAATCCCACAAGTATTGTCCAGCTGTGTTACTTTCGACCTCTTCTCGACTAAAGCCCAAGGCCGAACTTTCGACCTCCTCTCGACCAAGATCCAGGGTCGAACTTTCGACCTCCTCTCGACCAAGGTTCAAGGTCGAACTTTCGACCAAGGTCTAAGGCCGAACTTTCGACTCCTCTCGACCAATGTCCAAGGTCGAACTCTCGACCAAGGTCCAATGCCGAACTTTCGAACTCCTCTCGACCAAGGTGCAAGGTCGAACATTCAAGTGACTTTGGAAAATGATACCGAAAGTTAGCCACAAGGTCTGCCAACTCAGGCTTGAATCAAGCCTTTTCGATCTCAGTTTGGAATTTGATTTGCACCCCCTTGCGCGCAAGAGAGAGCCTCTATGTTATACAATTCAATAAGTCTCTAAATGACTCTTGTATAAATAGTGGGACAAAAGCTCACTTTTTCCCTTCATTTTTACAACTCAATGGGTCTACTTTTTTTTTTGGTAGAAGAATGGACAATGGGTCTACTTTGATAATCAATATCTCATTCACCCATTATCCGTTTTGAGCATACAATATATCAATCTCTTCGTCTCACTACGAAGAACCCGAATCCACTTTGACCCGACCCAAATTAGAAATAGACCCAATGATAATTGTACCACAAAATAGCCACTTAAAATGTCATGTTATGTCATTTTAATGCTATTTTTCCAACAAATCCTACCAAAAAATATGATTTTTTACTTCAAATAAGTATGAATGCTGAAACATCAATAAATTGAATGCAAAAATCACAATTCCTACTGCAATTCACTTTCAGTTTAAATTAAATCTAGGGCAACTAAAAGGAGCATATGTACCAATAGCCCTGAGCCCCGATGATGATTTGTCAGGTGATCTCCACCGAAGCGATGGTGGCAAGCGTCTGATGTAACAACTGCAGGATAAATTACGTCGGTCACGAGGTGGATTCTTGTTCAATTAATTAATTATATATATATATATATTATATATATATAATATATATATATATATATATATATATATATATATAAATATATATATATAACCAAGACTATGTGGTCTAATGGTACCGGGTTGGACTCCCATTTGGAAGATTATTATGAGTTCAAGCCTCAGTGGAGGCGTTACAGAATGGTTATGATGAGTTTAATTGTAGTTTAACGTGTTCGCCATGCGCATTGTGAACACAGGGGTAGATTCATAATTTATTTATTTTTGAACGTATATTCATTATTATGAATCTACAGTACAGAAATATGATCTACAGTATATAGAAATTATGAATCTACAATATAGAAATTATGAATCTACAATATAGAAATTATGAATCTACATTACAGAAATGATGAATCTACAGTATAGAATTATGAATCTACAGTATAGATATTATGAATCTACAGTATAGAAATTATGAATCTACGTATAGAAATATGAATCTACAATATAGATGTTATGAATCTACAGAATAGAGATTATGAATCTACAGCTTAGAAATTATGGATCTATCACATTAACAACAAATGGAAAAAAAAAAATTATGAATCTACGTTTTCAAAAAAAAAATTATGATCTACAGTATATAAATTATGGATCTACCCATGTGTTCACCATGCGCATGGTGACAAGTTTCCACTGCTAACTATTGAAAATTGAGGCCCTGGCTGTTGGCCATCTTGCACAGTCCAAAATCTGGCTATGTTGACGACTAATTGACTATGATTGTCCCATTATGCTCGCATGGGTAGCTCTGGTCATAGAGGTGAGACTTTGAAAGAATGACCAGCGATCGAGTCTTACCAACGCAGTGTGGGAGCAACCTCTCAAAGTGAGGGGCTCCTTGTGTGCAGTGAGCACTGGTCTAGCCTTTGTGGTTCATGTTCAGTTGAGTCACCATGATTTACATTCTCTCAAATACTCTGTCAGGTCAGGGTTGGGGTTCAACCTTTTGAAAGAATGATTGTCCCATTATTATCATAATAAGCTCTATAATATAAAACGAATACATTATTACCACTACCTTTCATTTATTAATGAGTTGAAAGGGGCATTATAAAACGAATACATTATTACCACTACCTCTCATTTATTTATGAGTTGAAAGGGGCATTTTTTAGTACATTTAACGTAACCTCTCTTTTTTTTTTTTTTTTTTTTGGTGAAAAAGAGGAGGTAAGAAGAAGCCCCAGGATTAACGTAACCTCTCTATTATGCCATAATGACAATAAAAACTACTTATAGTCTGATACATCGTATACATTAATTGTCTAATTTCGCTACTATAAATGATTGGTGCACGATTCTTCTTGATTTAGATTTTTACTTTTTTCTTTTTTCATTTTCCTGAATCTTTATTAATTATATAATTATGAATTAAATAAATATAATACACATCAAATTACCTGTTGAACTACAGATTATTATTATTATAACGTAAAGTGTCTTAAATAATGCTGGTATTAATACTCAGAATTGTACACCTTGCATTGCATGTTTTGTTTCAAATACAAAATAAATTGAAAGGTATATCGCTAATTAAAAAACTACATGCCATAATGTGATTAATGTCTTACAAGAATCAATCAATTGAAATAATCTAAAGAAGTTTACCCATCTATATTTTTGTTAATTAAAAGTGTAATTTTAGTCTTTCAGAAGTTATTCCCGCTGTTTAATTGTTTCAGGTTATGGCAATTGTTAATTACAAAATTACTCTTCAAATGTGGGTGATTTTGATCCATCTAGTATTATTTATCATCAATTAGCATAAACTCGTGGTTACCAATAGGAAAATACACAACAACAAAACAACAACAACAATAATAATAATAATAATAATAATAATAATAATAATAATAATATAATAATAATAATAATAATATATAATAATAATAATAATAATAATAATAATAATAATTAATTCAATTTTTTGTTTTAGATTTATAAGTGACAATTCACTTTTAGTTATTTTTATTAGAAAATGTTTATCTGGTCCTAGTATTATTTTGACATGATCATTTTTTGTCCTTCGTCAACAAAAATTATTGAAATGTCATTAAATACAAGATACTTCAATTTTTTTTAAAAAATACAAAGTAAGTTGACCCGCTATATTTTTTTGTTTATTTAAAAAAATCATAATTGAAGATCGAAATACCTTTGTATTTAACGATATTTAAATTGTTTTTGTTGATGCAGGTCCAAATATGGTCATTTTACAATAATACTAGACAAAAGTGAATATTGGATAAAAAATAACTTAAAGTGGATTGCCACTACACATAAATCTAGAACAAAAGTATTGGATTGCCGCATAAATCTAGAACAAAAGTACATGGACGGTTAAAAAAAGAAAGAAAAAAAAAAGAATGGTAATTAATGTAAAACGTTATCAGAGGGACAATCATGCAACTCGGCTGTACTGAAGAATAACTTTGCAACTGAAATGGTCGGTGACATTAAATACGAATAATTGACAAATTAAAATTATATTTTTAAAAATAATAATTTTAATCTCTAAGTTATAAGGCATGTGTTAGTTTTATTCCTAATTAACATGGAGTTCTATAGTAATAGTATCCCTAATTAGCTAGTTGCCAAGTGACAATTTTAAT
>VALG01010262.1:0-15563 GCA_009835305.1 Ipomoea purpurea
GCTTTAGCAGCGGCGGTCATGACAAAGAAAGACCTGCGCTGACGTCGACCAGGCGTGAGCAACAGGTGGCGAACTCCAGCAACGGCAACGTTGACCTTTGGAAATTCTCCCTTTGACAACGAGGAGGTTGCAGCGGCGTGAGTAGACCGGCGGCGACCTACTTTCAATGGCGACGTCCTCAATCCAGCGACACGGCCTCAGTGTGAGTCAATCCCAAGCAGCGGAAGAAGAGTGGTCTCTGGAAGTCCACCGCTCTCCAAGATTCACTTTCAGTACCGCCCATCAGACCCCCAAAATCCCCTACACTCAGGTTCTTACCCTATTCGAAGAGTGTTATTGCACTTACCTGATCAGTTTTGTGAGCACTGAGATTTCCCTTAAAACACGGAGTGTCTTTTATAGTTTTTGCAATTTATAGTTTTTTTAGACATCATATACTCTATGCATATTCTCAATGAGAAGAGTCCAGCTAAATAACATGATGTGTATTAATTTAAACTGCTTGTATCTCAGTCATTATATTAACTTAGTATTCATTTCTACAAGTATTATAATTTGCATGTATATGAGCATTGAGGAGATTGTGCTTCTCTTTGTTTTCATGCTGAATTCTGGAGATGAGAAATTGCTGACACTTGTTTCAATATAGTAAGGGCAAATGAAATGGAAAAAGGTATCAATTCTATTGGTGATATTGATGGAGATGGAGACTTTTAAGTAGCAAAATTACTTCTGGTAACAAGATCTCTCAGAAAGTTTTATAGCTGCTAGCAACATGATGTGAGTTACCTATGAAAGTAACTTTTCCGGTATGTAATTGCGCCTGAAGATGAATCAGGGATTGATTCACAAGTTTTGAGGTTTTTACACAGATTTGAGATGGAATTTTGAGTATTTTTCCCAATTTCAATAAAGATGGGCATTCTTTATGTTCTGTAGCTGTAAAGTTTAGATGTTTTTCATTGGATTCTTACTTTGTTTACTAATGATTGTTGCCTTGTTGAGCTTCAACCCTTTTGAGCTCATGGTGTTTTATAGAATCCATAAAACTTGTTAAATTTTATTTTCAAGTTGTATAAAATTTTGATGATTTTCTTTGTGAAGCCAGGGAAGATAGATGTTGTAGAGTTGAAAATTATATATTTTCAGTGAATTTCTACTCTACTAGTACGTATTACAATGATTATAAAGGGATCTGATGTATTGAATCTGCATGACAAATTTGTGAGTAATGCATTTGCTTTCCAAAAAATGAAGTTAAGTTTCGTAACACCACGTCACTATGAACTTATGAAGTGAAGTTATTTAGGCTAAAAGTAACTTTGGGTGCAGGATGTTTGAGAAGGTGTAATATTTCTGGGCAGATGCCTGATATAGCTCATATGACAAGCTTGCCAGGACTGTAATTTCTGCAACTTGAATTTTCTTTTGACCCTTAACTTGTCGGTGAAATATGCATCTCTGGTTGATTGTTTTGTTATGATATTGAATTTGCATGCAGAGATTTAACTTTTAATAATCTGGGAGGAGGGATTGATTATCTTCAAGGTCTTGATAGTTTGCACTTTGCAGTACATGCGAGTAGCATTCAAGTTATGTTTCTCATGCTTGAATTTGGTTACATTGTGATTCAGTTGATGATCTCATTCTAGACTAAATGCATGGTATCTAACTCACTCTCATGCCTTTTCTACAAATCTGCAGATTTCAAACCTCCCAAAATGCATGGTATCTAACTCACTCTCATGCCTTCATAAATGGTTTGCTTCATGAATTCCTTCACTTGTCACACGAGTTAGAATTGCTTTAGGCACAGCATGTGCCGTTAAGTAAGTTGTTCTTTTATCTTTGGTGTAGTTAGGGCTTTTAGATTCCATTCATGAGGATGGTGCAAATCTTCTTTATATCTTTGACTGCCTTTATATGATGTGGATTTTAAATAAACATTGGAATCAAATACAGCAACTTGAGCAGGCCGCACAATCAGTAGATGTATGTTCTTGTGTAGTACTTTTGTTTCATATTTATCAATTAGAAACTAAACTAACCTTGCTGAAGGTCCTAAATGAATCTTGCATTGCAGATTAGAGTATTGTAGGTGAAATCTCCCTACTTTTTATTCCAGATTAGAGTATTGCAGTGACCAGGCACTGGTTTTACAAACTTGAACAGGAGATAATATATTTTTGCTTTTTGCTCAACAATAATATTGGCTTAACTTGCTCAATGTATTTTTGCTTTGGTAGAATGTTTGTCTTAGATTATATTGAGGATTATGTTGTAGTTTAGATTATCAAAATTGTGATATGGCCTCAAAAGAACTACATCAATGTAGATTCTGTTATATGGTGGTGACAAATTTATGGTTCCTGAAATTTGGTTTCTTTTAACCATTTATTTTTAATGTCATTCATGTTTTATTCGTGTATAAAACATGTATGTTGCAAAGAATATGGAAGCAGACAAAATGAGTGAATTAATTATCAGTGAATTGAATTTGTAGGATGTAGAAGATGACAAGGTAATAGCAATAATGTGTGTTGATGACCTTGAGTTTTATCATTACAAGACTTTGGAGAACTAACTCAACACTGTTTTGGTGATATATATATATATATATATATTATATATATATACTAGTAAGTTTGCATATTTCATTGCATGTTTCATCTTCATTGTCTGATGACGATGATTTTTGCTATGTTCAGTTCTTTATTGCCACCTTCACTATCTGTGGAATAGACAAGAAGCAATGAGAAAAAAAATAAGTGAAAGTGAGACTTTAAGCCTGCAAAAGAGGCTGTTGCTGCTATCCAAAAATTCATGTAAGTTGATTTCAACTACTTCTATTCTACATGGATTAATATATGAACATTTGTAGTTTGAATTTATTTATTACGTTAGGTGTAGGCAGAGGAAAAGAAAAAATAGGTGGGGAAGGAATGATATCTTTGATTATATAATATATTTACATGTTTCTTACTAATATATTATTACTAGAAATACTTCTTAGTGTCCAATTACATCTATTATTATTATTATTTTTTTGTTTACTTTTACTTTTTGCTCTTAAGAAGGGAGGATAATAATAACATATTGATTGATGATTGAATGGAAATAGTATTTAATATTTGTTGGGATGTTGCGATTAAATGGTTTATTGTTGTGATGGATTATCTTTTCATTCATTTTAAAAAAAAAAATTTGGTTTATGTTGGATAGGGTTGGAAGGGGACTGCAGTATGAATAATTCAATTTTTTTTTTTATTAAAAAATATGTATATATAGGCGTCTGTTCCTTTACAGGAGGACAGACGCCTATAGTTAACTATAGGCGTCAAACGAACAAAAAAACAAAAGAAACCCCGGGGGCCTTTTTTTAAAGGATGACTTTTTTCGTCTGGTTCATAGTTTCGTCTGTTGGTAAGGACAGACGCTAATTGCTTTCTACAACAGGACGCAAATGAACAGTTTTGTACTAGTGTTTTATGCATAACCTTAAGGGTTATAAGATGATACGATATAAGTCAAGAATAAGTATCTATTCACGCGGTATAACCTAGAGGAATCTTACGCAGCTGCAATCTTATATCATATTGGAGAGCACGCAATGGAGCTGTGTCTCGGGTGCCTGTCTACCACGACCGAAAAATGTCATTGCGGCGGCCACAGCCACAATGCATGCATGGCAAAAAATACACGGCCGGCCACCGCCCAATTGCCGATCCACCACTAGGTTGCTTAGCGCCACTGCCGGATTCCAATACTGGTGCCACCATGACACTGCCGAGCCCGTCTCCTGCTGCCGCAAGCCATGCACCATCGCCCCCATCTGGCCGAACAACCGCCCAACACACTGTCGCGCCACTCTGAAACCCTAAACACGGTAGTAATGCCACGGAAATGCTATGTGGATGCCGGGTATCACCAAGGAACGAACACGGCTACGGTTGGGGCATTTTATTTCGGCCTTCATTGCACCTATCCTGAGCTGCTTTTCCCCACTTATGGCCGAAGCATTCGCGTGTAAAGAGGCTCTATCCTGGCTAAGGGCACGGGGTGAACAATCTATACAACTTTTTACGGATTGTCAAACGTTACAGTGTTACCTGTCTGCGCCGGACAACCCGTCTCGCTCATATATTGGTTATGCTATTGATAGCTGCAGAACGTATATGTCTGCGTTTAATTCTTGCTCTGTCATTTTTATTCCTAGATTACAAAACTTATTAGCTCATACTTTAAGCTACTTCAGCCTTTACACTTTCTACAGCGATGTACTGGGACAATGTCCCACCCAACTCTATTTCAGTTTATCTATAAATACAACCCACTGGTTGACTTTCAAAAAAAAGTATCTATCACGGTATAACTAGAGATCAAAAATGCAATTTTTCCCTTAACTTATTAGCTACTAAATTTCAACTTTCAGGTTTTAGCTAGGCATACCAAACATAGCCTATATCACACAAAGTATATTCTAAATGTACACATGACAAAATTGATAAAAATGTTCACATCAAAGGAAAATGAATGTGAAGTTAAAAGCATTACACAGTTATGCTGAACTGCAGAGGAAACTGTCTTAAGAGCATATTTATAACCATGTAGTCCAGGGCTCTCTTCCATGTAGCACATTACATGTGTATTACATATAATATAATATATATATTATATATTACAGAGAATATACAACTCAGATTAAACATCAGTTCAACGAGTCGCTTCTGACCAGAAAAGAAATCAGCAAGTTAACATTGAGCATCTGAATTGACGAGGAAATTCTGGAAATTTTCTCGATACATATGAGGGAAAAAGAAAACAAAAAACAAGGCTAATTGTTTCATCACTGAACTGCAATGTCTGCTCTTGGCTGATCTGTCATAGTATTATGAGAAGTTTCCTTAATCTCCTTCACAGGACTATCGTTAATCTCTTTCACCGGGGGAGTTTCCTTAGTCTCGTTCGCCAGAGCGTCCTTTATCTCCTTCACCCGGATTTCTTTTGACTCGTTAGTTGATGTTTTCTTTGTTCCCTTGACTGACGACTTGCCAGTCGCCTTCACTCTGTTATTTCCATTAATATTAACTCGCCCGCTTATCTGTCCTTCTTCTTGGGACTGGGAATGCGTTGTGTTATATTCTCTGTAGGGCACCAATGCTGTGGCGGGTGGCCCTGACCGAATCTTTTTTCTCTTCTTGGGAAGTAACAGCATCACCAGTGCTATTTCTCCGCGTAAAGTTTGTGATTTGGCTCGAGTCACAGGCAGCTAGATAATTAGGGTAGTAATGTTTATACTATGTTCTAAAAAACGGTTCATCGCATGAAATGATGACGATAAATTTGCATTCTTCTCAACTATCACAATAAAAAATGTATAGAAACAAATGCTGAAACAACAATGACTTTGGGCTTTTCACGACGATAAAGAACTAGAGATTTAATTTTTATTTATTTATATATTTTAGTAAGAAGTTAGATACTAAATCATGATTTACCTTCTTAAGTTCAACCTTTGGAGGCGGCCCTTCATGGTAAAAGCTAGGAACTGGATTTGCTTTGTAGGCCATGTTCTTACGAAGCTGCTTAATAGCTGCTTCCTCCTCTTCCTAATAATAACGGGAGAACAAAATGGAGGATGAATATAGTGAAAAATGCACTAACAGCTGTGTTAAGAGTCCACATTAATATATGGGTTTATAAGGTCATGGGTTAGATGAGCTAATTGATTGGATTCAATCTTTTAGTATGGTTTGACCCATGTGCATTATAGCCCAGTTGAGTGACATCGGCCTAATCTTAGATTACAACAAGCTGCAATTTAAACAAAAGGAAGAAAAATAAACATTACATTGCTCTATAAGTGAAGTACCTTGGTCCTGGCAGCACATTCTTGTTTCTCTGCTTCCAAAGCTTTGTGTTTCTCGTCCAACTTCTCGTAAAACTATAGAGGGAGGGAAAGGAAAACACGCTTCCACAAATATTAGTGCAACAACTAAAAGCAAATGGAAGAAGCCGCTTTGGAACATAAACTCATTGATCAATTATTACTGAAAATACCTCCTTACGTCTTGCTACGCGTTCAGCAGATCTAAAGGATGGAGCTACCGGGACAGTAAGTTTCGATTTGATGGTTCTTACAGACGCAGCAGTACTATGAACGTTAAGGATAATAACTGTTTCAAATCAGTAAAATGCTGGGGAAGAGAGACGCGGAACAGTAGATTAAGAAATTAAAATCAGCCTAAAGGATACGAGGAAGTCATGGACCAACTATCTTCTTCATCGTGGCGTTTCAGATCATCCATCTGCTGCTGCGGTGTGCTTGATAACAGAGTTATCCTGGAACAAGATTATAAATGATGAAAACCCAAACTATTTCAAAATTCGCAAAGTACAATAAAACACAAAAACACACATATATACACACAAATACATATATAACATATGTATTTGTTGCAAACTCCCAGCAAGCCACATGTTCTTATTGTAACTAGGGCTGTAGATGTGGCTCAGTCCATTTTGTTTGTTATACTTTCCCTTTTGGAAAGTCCCAAAAATTTGTCACTAACAAAGACTTGGTACTTCTATACATGACAAGACATTATGACCCACTATTTAATTCATTACGAACACCACAATTTCTCTAATTATCACTCACTTTTTACTCAAGCAAGATTCATTCAAAGTCTCTATTCTACATTTGCTCCCTCCCTCATTTCCTAAAACTTTATACCAGTCACCATGATGACAAGACTAACAAGATTGGGAGAGTATTGTATATGTATGTATGTATTTAACTAATTTATATGGTATGAAAGAATTATGCATGTATAGTATATTACACAAAGTTCAGTTGAGCTTTGACTTGGCTAGGCTCATGTATTAAACCTAGTGAGACTTGAAACTCAAATTAGAGTAATATAAATGAGCAAAGCCAAGTGAATTCACTGAAATATTTTATAGCATTATCAATAACAAGAGCACTACAAATCATACCCTGTGCAGTTTGTGTCTAACAGGCATAAAATATTTTTCATTTGAATAAAAAACACATGTCGTTTTGCCAAAAACCTCACTTCTTGGAATGCAGGTATAAAACCTTTATTCATCAAAAGATGCTATATAGTAGTAAAAATGTATAAAATGTATTTCATGTCTTTTCTAATCCTAAAAGTATTAGTATTTAGTAAAGATAAACATTTTTCAGCAATACTAACTAAACACAAGAAAAGCTTTGGCCCATAAAATATTTTTCCCTTTCCCCATTTTTTATCATGCAAAGTGAACAAAGGCAACAAGGAAACCTGAGGGACCATGCTACTCTTTTACCTTTGCTTTTATGCTAAACCACTATACTACTATAGCCATTCATTATATAATCCTAACATGGACCGACCCAAGAGGGTGAGGATGACACAGAGCAAGACCATTGCATTAAAGATTTGATGTAGATAGCGGTAGGCACTATCCCCTTCCTCACAGGACTTGGCAACAGGATTGCCAAGAACATGAAATGCACCTGTGGCTTTGTAGGCAGAGAGCAAGGAGTGATAGGCTCTAGTGGCAGGATGGTGGAACCTGCCATGCAGTCCCACTGAAGTTAGACAGTTCGCCACAGCTATTTTGGTCATATATATCTCTCGTACTATACAAATCTAAAAGAATGCTCTACAAGTTTTATGTTTTGAATTTCCAAGATTCAGACTTTATCAAGCTCAAAATGATGCTCAAAGTTGCTGCCAGTGCACGGATGCAGTTTGAGGAAGAAATCTTGTGGAGCAACAGGATGGTGTGGTGGGATTGAGGAACCCCTAAGTGAAGCCTGTGATTCCTAGGCAGAATGTGGAGTTCAAAAATGGGATTGGTTAACAGGAAACCATGAGCAAACCCTGAACACCAACTCTTGCCAGGAATAATAGAATATTCTCTGTTTGTGTGCTTTAATAACTTGTACTCTTTGGCTGTATATACTTGTGCTTAAATTGGATTATAAATACATGTCTTGAACAATGTAAACACTTTTAGCTATTTTGAAAATTGAGATTAAACTTCTCTGTCAACAATAGCTAGGACACCTTGAGTCTGTAATCTCTGAAACTTGCATGCAAGCTATTGACGGGTTGGTGGAAGTGTTGAGAGAGACTCGCATCAATCATCTCCAGAGATAGCAAGCTTCTACCTATCAGATTCGCAAGGACAAGGGTGTTCTGGAGGTATTGGTTTTGGGTCCAACAAGTCTTGTTGGGTTTGCATCAAATCCCTCCATCACTCTGCCCCTTTTTGGCTGACCTAATCCATCTTATCACTTATCTAACAAGAAACTACTGTCTCATGCCTTTTGCATTGTAAATGTGTTAGTAATTGACAACACTTAAAAAACCAACAAAAGGAGCCTGCAAATTTAAATATCCATCCCCTTGGCACTTAATTTGCAGCAAATCAATGGTAGGATCTTAGGATGGTTTATTAATTCTGGCACTAAAACAGATAAAAAGGTTGTCATTTGTAGAACCTAGATCTATAAATAGAGTTTGCTCACCTTCAAAACATATGGGAATGAAAACTCAAAGCAATCCTATATGGATTATTCTAAATAGGCATTGTGGTTGAAAATTTTAAACAAGAGCACACAAAATCACACCTGTAATTTTATTATGGGCACAAGAGACTGAGGAAAAGTCTGAACCAGAATCAAAGTTTTCAGTACCATTGCATGATACTCATTTCCTAGATCAGATAGAGTTGAAATAATGGAGTAGAAACCAAAAGTTTCAGTTGCAGAAGTTTGAAGTGAGGCAGTCTTCACATAAAAGCTCAACTTCTAGTCACTTGGTTTTAGAATCTCAGCTTCTGTAAGTTTTCTGACACACACGGTATGGTTGCAATTTGTGCTCTTAACCGATAACAGATATTGTTTATCATGAAATTCTACAATATCTGTCAATTGTGCACCATGACCCACTGCCTCACTGTCCTTTCTTTCAACTCTGTTGAAATTTTGGGTGCAAACTGAACAGTTGTACCACGAGTGGCATTACTGGCTTCAAATTGACAATATTGGTTTCTTGTCAATTTGTAAGCCAGAAACATCCCACCTCATTTGCCTATATCAGGCCAGAAAGAAATAAAATTTCTCTAAGTTCATCTAAAGTTTGGGTAAAATATAATTCATAACATATCAATCATTCCTCCCAATCCAAAAATGCTAAGCCACTGATTTACCATCCAGAAGGAGGGCATGCAAATTCCCCATTCAAACAAGAAGAGTTAAGATACCCACAAAGAGAGCAGTAAACTAGACATGCCAAGGCTGGCGTAGTGTGCTTGAGTAGCTGAGTCTAGAACATCATATGCCTCAGGCTTGGCTCGTTAAATACAAACAGACCATGCCAGTTCATTAGGTTTGGTTCAAAAAATGTTTCAAAACAAAAGCTTCAAATCTCGACATTTTCCAGCTCACATGCAGATCAATCATTATCCAGATTAACAATACTCAAGGTGACATTTTAATATTAAAAGAAATTGCTCTTACATAGCCACTTTTTATATTTTTCCTTCATATGGTGTAGAGGAACTTGGTAGCAAGAAAACTTAAGGGCTAAGAGATACTCCGTAATTGTAAAGGAAAACTGAAAAGTATCAGAAAGTACTCATTGTACATAGAGATACAACATGTATAAATATGGAAAGGAATCTGGAAACTAAAATCAAAGTATACAATAAGGATAATGGGCAAACATGTCCCATTATTCGAAAATTTCCAAATTTTCAGTCAAACAATCCCTATAAAATTCATCCAAACGCTTCAATTTTAAGGGAAAAACGATTCAAATAATAATTAAAATAAAGGGCCAAAAGGCCTAATTCTGCAAGCTCAAATGCCCCCAAAAAACAGGGAAGTGCTAAAAAGATTCAAACCCATCACACAAAACAGCTCATAGGAGAAACCATTACACCCCACCCTACGACTCCAATCAATCTAACCCCATTTACCCACACCAAGATTCCAACAAAGCAAAAAATAAAAAGGGAAAAATACCCAAAAACAGTTATTCAAGAAATAGACCAACAAATTAGCAAATGAGTAGGCTGGCTGAGCTGCTGAAGCAAACTTTCCTTAAAGAGAAATTTGAAGATTAAGAACGGAAAGGCTCAGATCGAAGCATACATTGCATAAAGGAACAGAAAACTTACAAAGATTTTTACTTTAAGCTGCTGATTTGAACAAGAAGGGAGGATCTCTCTCCCAACAGTACAGCCTTCTTCCCCACAAGGCCAAACGTGAGACCAACTCCCTCTCCCTCTCCCTCTCTCTTTTCTCTCTCTCTCTCTCTCTCAAACGAGCTAGCAATCAATCAAATGTGATTTCCGTTTTCGCGTTGAAAAAATTATTACCGATCCCGGAAAGTAGTTAACAAATCACTGCGTTTGGCAGGTCATTGGACTTCGTTTGACATTTTTATTTTGGCCCAAATATTAAATTGTGGTAATTAAATAAGTGAATTCTAATGTCCTTTTCATAAATGCAATATCATATTTCTACCCATTCTTATTTAAGGACGGTTTGAAAAATTTAGAATGATGATTATTTTTTACAAATATTTTAATTTTTTTATGTTTGGTCGAATGTTTGAAAGTTTGATTAAATTAAAATTGTTATTTTGTTATTTGCTTGTTCATTTTTTGAAAATGAACGTATTAGGTGTGTATTGGTTGGTGATTTTGCCCATAATGAATGGATGAATGATTGTTATTGTTTGATTTGATAGGTTTTAAAAATACTATTATGAGTTTCGAATACCCTCATCAATGAAAAACACATATCCAAATAAATAAGAATCTCATTTTTATTTAATTTTCAAACCACTACTATAGTAATCATTCTTATTCCACCCTACCACAAATATGTTAAATACTTTTACCAAAACTCATTACCATTATCAAGTATTTGATACCAATTTCGATTCTGATTTCTTAATGTGTGGAACCAAACACACCATTATTTGTTTATTATAATAATAAATAATAATAATAATAATTAATAATAATAATATAATATAATAATAATAATAAATACGAAAATTAACTTTAAAAAAAGAGTGAAGAGCAGATAGAAAAATAAGACGAAACATATTATTCCGACTAAAAAATTAAAAGTATTTTCCGTCAAATTAATCGTTGACCAGAATGATATTTTTTTGACTCATTTTTCTATGTAACCCAAAAAATTTGACATTTTCTGGGTTTCCAAATGTACCTTTAAGTTTTAATAAATTTGTTCTCCAAAAACATTGCAGTTGTTATTTTTTATACAAATAAATTGATATCAGGACCTTTTCTGAAGAATCTTCATTAACTAGCGTTACACTAATAAATATAATTTATACATTATTTAATCAGTCTAAACTTTTATTTCCAAGTTCTAACTAAAAATAATTAATACTTGCACTATAATATAATATTTATAGTAAATTTTTTTTGTTTTGTAATTTTTAGTTACTTATTTTTATAAAAATATTTGATTTTAAATACATTTATTAAGATATTATTTTTGCGCTATGATGATCCGTGTCAAATTTGTAAATGTTCGATCACACGGGAGCCAATTGTTTACGGCGATATTCAGGGGCTCCGTGTTCTCAGCGTTTTTCACCCTCCCCGCCTCCTCAGGCAAATGTAGCCGTTTCTGGTGATGACTCAAGTGGTCCACATGAGTGGTCTCCTAATACTGGTGCAACCAATCATGCTACGCCCGATCCTTCTTTGTTGACCTCTGCGACGGGTTATGATGGCCTGAGACTCTTCGTGTTGCAGTGTACATGTTTGCCTATTGTTAATGTTGGTTCAGCTTCGTTAGCCACTAATTCTAGGTCATTTAAGTTAAATGATGTTTTGCATATTCCTGATCTTTCTAGTTCATGTATTATCTGTCTAGCGTTTTGCCCCGCAGCACCTTGCCCGCGTACGCAAACACGGAGGGGTCGATCGCAACCGAACCATGAACCGCAGCTCATCATAGTGTTTGATCGCAACCAAACACGTGGACCGCAGCCCAAAGGATATGCAATCTGACCGCAGCCAGGAAAAAGACGAACGCAGCTCGTATAGAAACGTTTTTGGATTCGAAACCAAACCGGTGGACGCAGCCAAGAGTATCAATCTGACCGCAGCCAGCTTCGACACCGCAGCTCAGGATAACCAATCCGATCGGCAATCCAAAATTGGGAAGGGGGATAAAACGTATAACAAACCTGTGCGTGATCATCACCCAACTAAGAATAGTCCTAAGGGTGCATACTCCTTCACCTAGAGCCAACGGGATACCAATTCAACGTAGCATGACATAATAGGACTCATAAACCTACGAACGGTACCAGAAATACAAAACTAGACATAGGCACGATAAACGGAGTCCGTTTGGGACACCACATGGACGGGGGAAACATCAAACGGGAAAGCGGGTCCCGGGTGGGACAAGTTTCCAGCGGGTAGGCCGGTTTGGTGGTCACCCTCGCTTCACTTATTTTCCGGGCACGGTAGCGACGGCAGCTGGCCGTTCCGGAAGGCACTGTTCACGGCAGTGCGGTAGTGGCGTCCCCTTACCCCACTTGACTTCCTTTCATTTTCACTTTTTTGAAGTCCCGAGAACCCTCCGTGTCTCATGGCTGGAGACGGAGGTTTGTCTCCGGCCATGGAGACGAATCCCGGCCGGGAGACCGATATTCGTCTCCGGGCGGCTGTTCTGTTTTTTTTTTTTAAAATTTTATTTATTTATTTATTTAATATTAATTTTAATTATTATTTATTAAATTATTTAAGGTTTTAGATTCCACGGCAAAGAATGGGTACTTGCTAGAAGTGGACCCCTACGCCGCCTAAACAAATCAAAACATTTTGGGTAAATTTGCATGTTTTTGTGTTGTTCAATGGCTCAATTGGCATTCTTTTTACCTAGCCGGTTCAATGGCCTAAATTGCCATTTTTGTGTGCAGTTGAAGTGACCTTTTTTTTTTTTTAAAGTAATCAGCTGGTATATATTAATCAATCAACACGCCACACAAAGCAACGGACAGGGGGTGGGTCCCTCTTCCATAACATAGAGCTAGGCCTGTGTAGAGGCTGACTGAGCTAACGAATGAGCCCTAATAAATTTAAAGTACCCGAGGAATAAAAACGACAGAGCAAGAAACTAAAAGACTCATTAAATCCCGCGACATGCCTGAAACAGCTAAACCTTCATAAGTGCGAAATTTCGTCGCTGAATTACCAAGGGCGTGACATAGGTCTGAACAAATCTAAACCGTTAATTCCACCTCCATGACCACCGATCCCTTAGCCAGGATAGGCCTCCTTACATGCATTGCCTCCAGCCATTAAAGGTCCCTGACAAGCGGTTACAGACCATTCCTTGGCTTGCCATCAAAATTTCCGGTTCGCTATCCCTGGATGGTATGATCGCCATACGCCGTGCTCGACGTGCTGGTTGGCGAGAATGCTCACTCCATATGATAGCAGCCGAGGCAAGCGCGGCCCGGATCTGCCCAGGTTTCGGCATAGCGGCAGGCAGATGGGATGCTGGTCTCCGCCGGCCAATAGCACGAGGCAAATGCCTTGCAAAGTTGCAACGCCTTTCGTACACAATCCGTGGTCTACCCCACCTTAACGCATAACCACAAACCCGCCATAAGTTCCGTTGAGCCAAATATTGTAACTGAATGGCCACCATACGCAGTAAAATTGCTTTTCCATCAATCGTTTCGTGCTGCCAACAATTCACAGCCATACACCGCCAAATCATTCAATCCAGAACGCACTTTGGCAGTAACAAAGCCCGAAATATTCCACACGCATTGTTGAAAATTCACATTGCTACTAGAGAGTGTAAAAATATTTTCAGAACTTATACGCAAAGCACAATTGGGCATGCCTAAAGGCGACCATCTTAACCGCTCCTAATTATATAAATCCATGGTGGTGGGACAGCATTCCTCTCACAGCTCTCCACAAAAAAACTTTCCACTTCGGGGGAACCTTTAGGTTCCGCCAACATTTTGTCGCCAAGATGTGACGAACTATTTGGAGGTGCAATAGTGTTCCATTAAATCTCCCCGATAGGCAGCCATTTAACCTGTAATACGAGGAAAACCTCCCTTAGGGCCCGATGCCAATAACACACCAAATCATGCATAAGGCCCATGACTAATTTGGAATCAGCTGAAGATCCGCTCTACTTCTTCGCACAGGAAACCCAACCTCATCTTAGCAAAGGTATTGTCCCAGAGATAATAGTTTACCGCGGTCAATTATCCCAAGAAACTTTTACTTCTCCCCAAGGTGGGGCGGCTTCTCAGTCAAAATTCTTCCGCTCGGATCTCGCCCTAGGCCATGACCTACCCGGATCACCCAAACGAGGGTTTGACACCATTTCCAATTCTCCCGGCCTGATATTCCGAGTAATCTGATCCCTGGCAGCCAGTTATACTCCTTCTCCTATGGAAGCTTGGCATTATTTCCAACTGAGGCGCATTCAAAAAAATCTGTGTTTGGACTAATACTCTACGCTTTATATATCTTGCCACGCAAAGACTGAGGGTCTGCTAATAATCTCCACGCACCCTGCTTACCCCAGCCATAGCCACATTACAGACAGCTCTCAAATATTCCTACAAGGCCTAAGGCCCCATACCTGTTTTCAGGTATGACTCATACTTATACCAGGCCCGACCAATGTTACGAACTCCTCCACGCCATCCTTGCCATTCCCCCCCGAGAATCCTATGTCATAACACGCTCCAGATTCTTGCAACAGTGAGATCCAGGTAACAAAAAACCAGCTTCCATGTAAACGCTTGGGCAATTGCCTGTGCCAACTGATTTTAACAAGATTCTCTTTACGCTCCGTGACAAAAGTTTTTTATTCCCAAGAGCCTATTCTCTTGTATCACCTTATCTCTCCAGCATAAGCAAACACCCGCCACCTTATACTCCACATCCCAGGCATCAGAACCCATAACTTTCAAAATCTGTGCCTGATTGACCCCGGCAATTCTGCCGCACACTATACTTTCTACTAAATGTGGCTGAGTGTTCCTGCTAAAGCATATTCCAGACTTATTATAATTAATCAGTACTGGCCAGCCAAAAGCTCCATTCATAACAAAGCAACGACATACATTTAAACCTACATGAATGCCTCAGCCCAACAAATAGAAGGCCAGACATACAACAACCATTAGACGCCCTTAAAAAACAAGACAGGCTATCCATCGCGAAAAGAAAGATGCAGACAGAGAAGCCGGGCTAACCACCCTCTCGCACCCCTTATACCCCATGCACATCACCTCTATCCCTGGGGTCAAACACCTGCTGTAACAAACAATCGATAACCCTCCGGCACATAATAAAGAATATGGGTTACACGCTGTTGGGTATACGAGGGCAAAAAAATCCGCATATCCACTTCCTCAACATTGCGGGTTAGCAGTCAAACAATACTTTCCAAAATAATCCTCATTCAAACGCTTCTTCAATAGAATCCCCATCTAACCCAACCTCCCAAA
>VALG01010267.1:0-16641 GCA_009835305.1 Ipomoea purpurea
CATCACCAGTGGTCCCTATTGAAATTTTGCAAGTTAACACTTCATCCGTACAAACAAGTGACACTCCGCAATACATTCCAAAACCGAAGGTGGAATGGTCTCGTGAAGATAGAACAAGAAATAACTTGGACAATATTGCCAATGATATTTTGTTTAAATCCATCGATGACACGATATTTCCAAAAGTTCGAAAATGCCAATCCGCAAAAGAAGTTTTGGAAACACTCATTTAAATTGGGGAAGGAGACGAACAAGAAAAGGATAATAAGTTCACCATAGCATTAAAGAAATTCGAGGATTTCAAAATGCTAAACGGCGAAAATATTACCAACATGGAAATAAGATTTGCTAAAATCTTAGGAGAATTAATAATCTTGGAAAAGACATTAATCAAAACGAAATCTCACTCAAAATCCCACGTGGTATACCATCTACATGGGACACGAAGGTCAAGGCATGAGAGATCATAGAGATCTAAAAACTCTATCAACCGATAAGCTTTTTAGTGATCTAAAAGCGTATGAGTTTGAGATGAAATCAAGGATAGAGGAAGATCATGAAGAAAAGAATAACGCACTTATAGCTGAACAACCGTCAACTTCAAGGCCAGTACAAAATATTGAATTATTGCCTAATGATCAATTTGCTCTCTTTGTCAAAAAATTTAGGAATTTCATGAAGAGAAGCAACTACAAGAAAAATCCACAAGGAAAACCATGGAGTGCAATCAAGAATTCGAAGAAAGAAATAGTTGAAGAAGATTCAAATTTGTGTTATAACTGTAGAAAGCCTGGACACTTTGTAGCAAGTTGTCCACACCCCAAGGTAAGTAAAAGTCAATACACAAATGTTTCTAACTCTCAACAGGAAGAATTCAAGACCAAAGATAAAAGGTTCACAAAGGAGAGAAGAAAATCACTTATTAGTGACCCACTTGAAACAAGTGAGTCAGAGGAGTCTTCAAGTGATGAAAGTGACACCTCAAAAAAATGACAATCCAATGTTTTGCATGAGTATCTGCAACAACTCATCCTACGAGGACATGTGTCTTATGGCAAATGAAAATGAAGAAAATGAGGTAACATCTAATTCTTATGACTCTGTAAATTCTTCATTCTCTAGAGAGTCATTCTTTCACTTAATGAAAGATTGTCAAACCGTAATGACACTCACTCTCAACTCAAAGAGCGCAATAATCTTTAATTCTTGAAAAAAATGAATTAAATGAAAAATTGCGAAATGCTCTACTTGAGATGAAAGACTTGAAGGATAAAATTATTTGTCTTCAAGAAGAGTGTAAATCAAGGGAAGTGAGATAACACAACCTTAGAGAGGTTATAACAACATTTAACACATTCATCCAAAATAATAAATAAAATGGTAAATATGCAAAAACCCTCAAGTGATAAAACCGAAACTCGGTTATAATCCATCGTGTTCTCAAGTCTATAAGAAATTGACTAATTTTACTACTACTTTAAACAATAAAGTCCAAGTGGTAAAATTTGTAAAAAGTCAAGATAGCACAATGAGACAAGAAATTGGTTACCAAACTAATGCCAAATTCAATGCTGCAAGGCCAAAGCCTCAAAGAAATAATATTTCGCCAAAGCAGTTTGTAAAAAGGCAAAAGTTTGTTCCTAAATGGAAACACACCAATGAGTCAAGTGCACAAAGGCCTCATAGGAAAATGGGAAGAAATCCGAGAATTGGGGCAGGGAGAGTTTATCCCTCTAGACGAGATTGGTTTGATGATATTAAATCATGGACTAAGTCCAAATTTAATGCATATCATAGGCTCAAACAATCTACTTCCCAAGTGCAAAAAAAAATCGAGTCAATTTTAAAAAACCGACGCCAAAAAATGTTTCAAAAATCAATTATGATTATAATGTGTTTAATGATTACCAACCACCTAAACTTAGATCAGTGAGTACAAGGTAGATTTGGGTACCAAAGATTACTAACACCCAAGGACCCAAACCATGTTGGGTACCTAAAAATGTGTAATTTATTTGCAGGAAATTTGGTACTTCGATAGTGGATGTTCTAGACACATGACTGGAATAAAATCTAGTATTGTGGACTTTAAAATATCGAAGGGCTAAATGTCGTATTCGGTGGAAATGAACGATACTGCATAACCAAAGAATTGGTACAATATCTCGAAATTGTTTAAAAATTGAAGATGTATCCTTTGTTGAAGGTCTAAAATTCAACTTGTTAAGCACAAGTCAATTCTGTGACAAAGGATATCTAGTAGAATTCTTTAAAGACAAATGTCAAGTGAAGAATGATTCATCGGAGGAAGTTGTGCTCGAAGGAATAAGGAAGAAAAATATGTATGTGGTTGATTGGAACACGACAAAGAATCAGTATGTCTACTAGCAAACAACTCACACGCAACAAGTTGGGAATGTCACAAAAAAGTTGAATCATCTAAATTTCAAGACCATCAACAAGCTAGCAAGAAACAAACTCGTTTAAGGTCTACCCGACATTGTTTACAGGAAAGATCAAATATGTGATGCTTGCCGAAGAGAAAAGCAAATCAAGTCATCATTCAAAGCCAAAGCTCAAGAATCTACAACAAGACCGCTAAGTCTACTACACATGGATCTATTTGGTCCAATAGACCCTGTAAGTCTAAGTGGTAAGAAATATACACTAGTTGTTGTTGATGATTTTTCCAGGTACACATGGATGATATTTCTGAAGAAGAAAAATGAAGTGGAGCAAAAGTTACCAGAATTACTTAAGCTACTACAAAATGAGAAAGACTTGAAAATTGCAAAAATCCGAACTGATCGTAGAACTGAGTTCGTGAATCAAGTAATTCAAGCCTACTGCAATTCTCAAGAAATTCTACATCAATTATCTGCCGCACATACACTACAACAAAATGGTGTAGCCGAAAGAAGAAATAGAACGTTAAAAGAAGCCGCACGTGCAATGATTACATGAAGGTTTGAGTAGGATTTTACTAACAAGAGATTGTAGCTTAATCCTAAAAACTTGTCCCCCTTGCAATTCCCTTCTTTAAGTTCCGAGAGGCCGAAGATTGGAATGAGATGTAGACAACATGTTTGATGAAATGTTCATAAGGCGTAGTCACTTAAAGGAGTGTAGACAACCGAATTACCCGCTGGTCCATAGGCTTTTTGAAAATAGTTTTCCCCCAACGGAACTATTTTTCTCCCGCATATAAATATCCTCTTCATCAACTAAAGAAGGAGTTAGTCTTTTAAGAAATTTAAGTGTGATAAAGCTTTCAAAGTTCTCATGTTTTGTGACCAGTAATCTAAGAGAAGAGAGACAAAATCTTCAAAGTTTACATCTAGTACTCGAGGAAGTCTTGTGCTGCTTCAAGTGCGATAATCAAGATCTATTCAAGCCAAGACATCCAATTGGAGTAGAAGAAACTCAATTTCTTCAACCTTTGTAAACTTTACTCAGAGAAGTATAAAGAGGATAAGTAAACTCTGTAGAGTTGAAAAACTTGGGTTCAAAGTTTCACGTCCGACTTTGTGTACAAGGAATGACTCTCCTCTCCCTCCCTCCCTCCCTCCCCTTCTCTCTCTTCTCTTCCCCCTCCCCTTTCCCCCCCACCCCCCCCTCCCCCCCGCCCCTTCTCTCCCCACCCCTCTCTCTCTCTCTCTCTCTCTCTCTCTCTCTCTCTCTCATTTACTACTTTATTTTGCATAGTATTCAAGATCAAACCTAACATTTTACAAGCAAACCAAACGTGCAAAGAACGTTTAAAAGGGTTAAAACATTTGATTCCATAACGCATTTAAAATCTGAACGTTTGTTAAGCTTACCCCTCGGGTAGACTTAGCATTCACGAAGTTTTTATCAAAAACCCAGCAAGTCTATTCACCCCCTCCCTCTAGACTCGCTCCTAACCCTTATCGGGACCAACAACGCTTCCACAGCAAAGCCCCCACAACGTGAGGCTTCACAATAGTGGAATAACATATATAAATCTATGATAAAAAATAACACTCCGTAACACTTAAAACTGAAAAAAAAAATAAAAAAACAAAATGCTTCATAATTAACATGCACCATTTAGAACCAACGTGAAATATTAGGACCAGCAAAGAATATTTTTAAAAAAATTATGTCACATATTAATCTCGAACTTAAAATGAAATTAACTATTTCCTTCCATATCCATTTATTCTTTTAACTCCTCTCAAATCACTTAAATAATTTAGTGAACATTGGGAGTTAAGCATTGTATTTGAATCTAATTCTCCAAAGCAAAATATATAAATATTGTTAGTATGATAATAATTTACTTTTTAAATTCTCAAATTTCACAATAATGAGATAAAACTAGTAACATATAACGTATATAACTACATATATGAAAATATCATAAAAGTAGATGCTCTAAAACTAGAAATAAAATCTAAAAATGTCGGCATAATAAAAAAATTAAGTCAATTAAATACGTGATGAAACATAAAAATGTTGCACTATAAATCTTAATAAATAAATCAGCAGCAGATAGAGTAAAGTGTTAGGCAGGTAGTGGGAAAATGTTGAATGCAGCGCGAGATATGTAGTTGTCAGTTCCTAATTAATAGGACGGTATAGTCAACCCAATCCGCATGCATACTCATAATAATGTTACGATGTTGAGAATCAAATCCCAACCGTCCATCCCCACTTTCCCTTCATTCTCACTACTTCCCAGCTTCCCTCTCCTCAACTAACTCTGCCATTTATTGCTTTCCCATTTCCATGTCCCGATTCTTCCGGATTCAATTTCGACCCGATTCTTTCCTCGCTTTGGAAGCTTGAAACGCGGAGATTCTGACACTATAACCACTTTGAGATTTGGTTTCCTTGTAATTTGTTCATTGAATGGGATCGAAGCAAGAGGCCGAAGAAGAAGCAATGAATACGGAGGCCGGTTCCTCCGCTGATTCCGCCGTAAACCCGCCGATGCACGGAAGAGGAGGACGGTGTGTTTGGTTGTCGGAGCTGTGATTCTCTTAGTGATCATAATCATCATTATACTAGCTTTCACTGTTTTCAAAGCCAAAAAAGCCTGTAATCACCGTCGATTCCGTTTCACTCGCCGATTTAGATCTCTCCTTCGACATACTCCGACTCGCCGTCCGCCTCAATCTCACCCTCGACGCCGACGTCTCCGTCAAGAACCCTAACCACGTCGGCTTCAAATACCACAACAGCTCCGTCCTGCTCAAGTACAGGGGATTGGACGTCGGCGACGCGCCCATCCTCGCCGGCAAGATCGGGGCCCGCCAGACCGTCCCCATGAACATCTCCCTCACTATCATGGCAGATCGTCTTCTTTCCAATAATCAGCTCTTCTCCGACGTCCGCGCCGGCACGATTCCGCTGTCCACCTTCACGAGAATCTCCGGTACAGTTCGAATCTTGTTTAATATTCACGTGAAATCGGAAACCAGTTGCGATTTATTGATTAATGTCGCCAGTAGGAGTGTTGCTAATCAAACCTGCCATTACAAGACTAAATTATAGATACTGCTATATTCTTGGATTTGTTTTGTTACCTTCATCGTCGATTACAGAGTTGTAGACTGGTAGTGATTTATAGTATTTTGTCATTTTCATCGATTAGAGATGCACTATGTAGATTGTAAGTACTATACAGAACCAGTATTTTCATTGATTGATGATAGTACAATTCCCCAGTTAAATTATATTGGAAATCTACCTCTTTCATCTTCTAGTTTGTCTTGTTCTTCTTTCATGAGCTTGGGGCTTGGTTTGATTCCATTTGCTGTGTGTTTAAATTATACTCCATACTTTTTCTGGGCAAAAACTTGTGTAGATCTTCTCATAGATCTTGAGACTGTTCATTTAATATTTATATTGAAAATCTAATACTAAATCAGTAATAAAATGTATTTTTATTACTTATATGGAGAAATATAATACTTAAAAAGAAAATATAATACTTTCCTATTTTGATTTAAAAGTATTATAAATTTCTTCAAAAGTATTACATTTGTCTTTATAACTAACAAAATGTATCTTACTTATAAGAGAAATTGTAAAAGTATTACATTTGTTCTTAAAAGTATTATGTTTTCACTTATAAGTAACAAACGTTTTAGATCTCGAAGACGGTCATCTTCGTTGGCCATGGTACAGGACAGCCACGATTGTCCGTGAAGAAGACAGTCACCGGTTGTCTGGCGCAGATACCAGTTGCTATTCTCTCCTTTTTTCTTTTTTCTTTTAAATAATTTTTTATTGTTTATTTATTTATTTATTTATTTATAATACATAATTATTTTTAATTTTTAATAAATAAAAAAACATTTTGTTTAAAAATAAATTAAAAGGACAGTGTTAACATCACATCATTTAACCTGATAAACAAGTCAAATTGGACTTAATTGAATAATTTACTGGTTTAGGAGACTTGAATTAATTTTTTTTTACTTGGGGGACCCAATTGTACTATTTACTTGAGTTAGGAGGCCAATTGACACTTTTTCTTATTACATTTTGAAGTATGAGTATTACAGACTGGACCTGTCTTGCGGGCAAGGATTTGTGAGACGGTCCTTTTTGTGTTTCTTTTTTCTTTTAACCAAATGATGAGAAAACCAACTCACTCAAGTTTAACAACAAACAGTATCTATTTATTTTATTACTACCCTACAGGAGGAAACTCTGATGGAAAGCCCCATTGATTCAAACATTGAATTTTACCCCAAAATGATTCATGTTCCATATTTAAGAATTATTAAGACTATACTGCTGAATCTATAAATTTAGTAATTTTCAGTTGCTATCCATTAATGTGATCTGATTTTATGCTTATCCCAAGCTTTTTCAAGATCCAAATATATGGGTTGTAACAGCTCTGTTGGTTCTTAGCATGGTAGGAAATTTTAGATATCATTATTATTCACAGATGTTGTGCAACCCCATCAACAACCTAAACGGCACTTGGTACTTGGTAGCCACCAGTTAGTTTGTTATTGATGGCTGGCTGAATCATTTGGAAGTTTTGCAAGAATGCTGGGATCTCTCTCGACTTTTCCTGAAATCCTATGTATGCTAAGAATTGCAGGATTGTATCAAATTTACTTGAGTTTTTGTCTAAATCTTTTTATTTTGGCATGGGCTAGGTAGGTAACTTTATATTCTGCAACACATTTATCCTTGCTCTGACTCACACTTGAGTCCTGTTCTCTGTTTCCTTGGAAGAATTTGTACTATGATTCAGCATGGTGTGTGGTCTTGCCAAAGTTTCATTTACAAACAAAGCCTGCCTGGCAGTGGATTGAAATACTATGGTAGTGATTCAGCAGTATTAAAAACGTGATGGGGGTAAACCGGTGGGATGTGGCGGTAAGGTGGGTCCTCACGCAACACCAAAAAAAACGTGATGGAAGTTGTAATGAGTTAGTTACATAATTATTTGCATTTCTGATTACTGACTAGTATTAATAGTAAATACTACAAGTTCATTTGCCATTTATGCAGATTCATAAATTTCATGTATGTATGAGCTGTATGTCTGTCCAACCATTGTGCTCCATCATATGTATGAGCTGTATGTTTGTCCAACCAACTAAATATGGATGTACAGCCAACCGGTTCTAGAAATGAAATTTGTCACAACTCACTCACAAGAGAACAACTCAACTGGTTCTGGAAAATGAAATTTGTCACAAACTCACTCACAAGAGAACAACTCAACTGGTTCTGGAAATGAAATTTGTCACAACTCATAAAAGATAAAGATTGATAAATTTCACCATGATTGCAATGGGTGCTAGGCACTAGTCAGCGGTAAAGTAGCGCCTAGACGGCCTAGGCGATCTTGACAGTCGCCATAGTGCACACATATAGGGATATACGTCATACTATACATATATATATAATGGAGGGCCTGCATGGCGTGAATGTATAGAGCAAGCTAATAGGTCTTATTGTATACTTGGATTTCCTCTTTCCACTTGATATAATATATATATAGTATAATATATATATATATATCTATATAATATATATATATATATATGTCATATACATGGAAAAAATTAACAAGCCAGTTGGCCAGATTAATTCGGCTAAACTCGACCGAATAGACAAGTTAACTCGATCGAATTTGGACTAATCGGCCAAATTAGGCCCTAGGCAAGCCGGTCCCGTAAGCGGAAACCTAGGGAGAAATCGCAATAGCAGACTATTCACTACCAATATCATTCTTTTTGGGGTGTGAAGACGCCTGGAGTGGATGATTCCACCTTTTGTCACAAGTAAACCATGAAAATGTTGAAGAAAATAGCACCAGCAATAATATCATTCCTTTTCTCAAATAGAAATGAATGCATCCAGTTATATTGTACAGATGCCAGATGCCAGCAAATATGCCGCTAGTATATTATATGAAGGATAAACTAAATAGGTTAATGTTGTATGGATTGAGTCAAGTATATGCAACTCAATTTATTGCGAGAAGGCATGCATTCATCATCTTCATCCTGTTCATGGTGCAATCAGAACTCAAGCTTTTTGCACAAGTCCCTGTCAATGCTTATGACTTTCCTTGCGTCTTCCTGGGAGCAGCAGGGCAAGTTTCAGCAATTCCAGTTAAGAGCGGCGGAGAAGAGGCGTGCTACCTCCATCAGAATCAGACTCAGAAACTTGATTCGCGATCCCAGCAAGAAACTCTTCAGTATGTAGTGAAACAACAATTCGCAGCAGCATTCTGTACAACCTTGCCAACAGCTCTTCATCACTGATCATAGCATCCAACTATAATAATTCCCAGTACAGCCTTCGAAATTCAGCACACGGATACAGTCTTCGAAATTCAGCATACGGGCACTCCAGTCTTTTTCAGACAAATAGGCGCCCGGAGAAGCTCTTCGGGTCCAGGAGCAAAAGGATCAAAGACACTCTCTTTCGGAGTGCGAGGACTGTCACCGCCATTTGAGGGAAGGCTGCCATCCTGAGAACTGATGCAAATAGCCTTGGGAGGGCAAGAAATTGGGGACACAAAATCAAGTGTTTTCTCCCCAGTCTCCTGCTTGAGATCAGGAGTTGCAGGAACAATGGAATCAGCTGGCTTTTTGGCAACTCTAAGCATCTCACCAGCAGCAGCTTCATCAATGGTAACAGAATTACCAGATTCAAATTTTCAAGGTTTTGCCCCTTGCTTGACACATTGCTGTTAGCCTCAGCATCCATAGTAACAATTCTCAACAACAGATAGCTGCCAGCAACCATATATGGAAAAAAAAAACAATAATTGAACCCTAAACATATGTAATTTGATTAAGGAAATCCCAAAAGCAAAGTCAAAAAAGTATAGGGGAAATTGGAAATTTCAACTTTCAAGTAAAGAAATAAACTAAAAGAAAAAAATAAAAACACAAACACAGAGTCAGATAACCCACTACACTGCAACAATTACGATTAGAACATCAGACAACAATCACCAAAAAAAAAATAATAATAAAAATAAAATAAAATAAAATAAAATAAAATAAATAATAAAAATAAAAAACAATTTCCTTTATTTCAAAAAACTGATCTAATTTCGAAGATTAATAATCTGGTAATTTTTCTCGTCAAAAAAATAATCTGGTAATTTTGATTTATATTTTAAGATATGTTTCATCAAAATTATGAGTTATCCGTTTAGAAATAAATAAAATTAATTAAAGAATTATGATTTTAAGTAAAAAATTAATCAGAGTATCAGATCAACAATCAAAACAATAAACACGACAAATTAAATTAAAAGAGGGAGTAACAACAACAAAACAAAGCTGCTCAAGTGTTCTACTAAATTTTATCACTAAAATAGGGGGAAAAATTAAAAATCATACTTCAGTAAACACAGGAAATGCAGCCAGGCAGAATGGATTAGCGGTTTCCTTTATATAGAGTGAGTCTAAGCTTTTAACCAAAAAAAAAATAAAAAAATTAAAGAACCTACGAAAAACGAAATGCTAACAGACAAAAATGGAGGCGGTTCCCTTATATAGAGTGATTCAAAGCTTTTGTGTGAAAAATGAGGAAATTCATAGAAGCTTCAAAGAAAGAAACAGAAGGAGTATACCTTTCGCCGTCGATATAATTAACAGTGATCAGAAAGCACCGCGACGGAGACGCTCGCTCCGATCGAAGCACGGTGGCGGCAGATGAGGAGGTGCCGGTGGAGAGGTTTGGGGGGAAATGGGAAAATGGAGGAGGGAAATGCTGAGCTTAAGCGAGGGAATAAAAATTGTTTTCCGCCTTGGTTTATATTGCTCCTGGGGTACATGGTAATATTACCCTTTACCCCTCAAGTTGAAGAGTGTTGCAAAACAATACCATTGTTTTTATCATTTGTCAAATTACCCTTTACCCATCATTTTACTTGCCCACATATGTGAAAACCTTCGCCCATAAGGACCCCACACCCGAATCCGATAAAATTATATATAGATGAATAATTTGTTATGACTCAGCGGTATTAGGTTAGAAATTATTGTCAGGTGTTCAAAACATCATTTTATTTATCGTATTTATTATTTAATGGTAAAATTTATTCCTTTTTATTCATTTGCGCGTTGTTGTGTAGTAATCTACCTGGATACCACACATAAGAGATAAAATGCACTAAGAACACCATGTACGACAAACTTCAAATGATAGGGTGTTGATAATAATCATAAATAAGAGATAAACTCGTGAACATCTATGTACAAAAATCATGATCTATCTAAATATATGTTTTATACATTAATACTAAATATCAAGGACCTTGTAGTCCAGTGACACCAAGTTACACTCTCATATAGGAGGTTGTAGGTTCAAGTCTCATTCTTCAGCACTTTGAGAAAGTAGTAGAAAAATATTTGTAGCATATAAATTAACTTTTGTTACATTATAGCGAGCAATTGTTATGCTGTGAGCACGCGCACCATCGGCCCACCTTACATGTGCGGCGACATCAATACTCCATAATTCTATACTGAGATCTATAACTTTTATACTGTAGATCCATAATTTCTAGACTCTCGGTGAGCTAAAATTTATACTTCTAGATTCTTATTTTTTAAAACCGTAGGATCCATAATTTAATACAGTAGTCCATAATTTTCTACTACGCACTGATTTGTGAAACATGTTCAACAATTAGAATCTAAAGTATAAAATTTTAGTTCACCATGATTCTAGAAATTATAAATCATACATATAAACAATTTATGGAACAAGATTCGTGCGTATAATGCATGTGGGCACTATGAACATAGATTCATGTGTATCATGTGCATTGTGGGCACGTGCTGACAACATAATTCGCCTGTATAGGAGATACAAAATCAAAAGTTCAAATAAGGAATATGCACATTATCTTTTGGTAACAAGAACGAATGAATGATTTAATTAAGAGGAGCAATAAATAGCACATCCTTATAATAATAATATTACCAAGAAAAGAGAAACATTTATTTTTCCAACTAAAATCATTACAATAATGTTATATTATTAAAAAAGCAAAATCCTAACTTTCTCCAAAAAATGTGAGTGGACTTTGGAAAAATGGACTGCTGCAATGGGATATGTTTGACCCATAAATTTTTTTTTAAAAAGTAATTATATATATGAAAGAGATTGTTGAGTTTAACACAAAGATGCAAAATAAAAAAAATATGTACAAATTTATTTAAAATTCATGTAATCATGAATTAATTTCTACGAGTATTATATATCAATTTTTATTTTAATTATAAATATTATATTAATAATTGAAAATCAAATCAACATTATTACTAAATTAATAATTATATACTATATATACCTATATAATATATATATAAGATATATATATATATAATGAATAAGTCATATCATATTTATATATATATATAATTAAAACACGATAATTTAATATTTTTCTACTTTTTAGTATGTGGTCAACCAATTGTCTACTTATTATATATTAATATTATATATTTTTCTTTTACTAAGCTTATATATATATTAGTATAATATATATATACTATATATATATACTATATACGTTATATTAATTATACCACTAACTTTTTAATAGTTTGTTATTTTGATTAGTTTTTTTTTCAAATAATTTTATAAAGAAAGTTAGGTGACGGTAAAACAAGTAGGGAAAAATTTCCATGCCGCATATTAATAGATGTAAGATCATTATTTTTTAGTTTTTTTGTGTAAATCACAAGGTGTCCTGTCTTGTTCTGTCGGTTTTACTTGTCATAATGAGTATTTTCTTATTACAAAGAGGGATAACCAACACTTCCAAATCTTTATGCGTTGGAACGCATAAGCTTCTCAATGCACCTAGACCTCACATAGGGAAGCTAATCCTAATATACCGAAGATTTTTAGACAACAGCGTCACCTGCGTTAGTAAAATCACTGTTATTTAATCAATTTGAGATCCTAACCTACATATTATGAAGATGACAGTTTTATAATTTACTAATAAATTATATAAATATCTATAACAATTTTGTACATATTTCAAAAATAGACTTAACCTATTTTTTAAAAAACTAAATTTTGCTGACAAATAAACGATTACAATCAATAAATTTAATAATATTATTTAATCCGTTGCATCGACATCCGGAGGCATAATAATTTAGTTACTAATAATTCTTAAACAATAAAATTCTTTATATATACTATAATATACTAGTATGAATTACCAGTCGCGCATACATACGGAATGAAATTATTGTTCATCTATATTGTTAATTGTGTGAAAATTTAAGAGAATAGATGTGACATATATTAAAATGTTGGAACAGAAATACATAAAATTGGAAACATAAAACAATAAAGAAATTACTTTAACAATTACCACATATATAAAACAATATAGAGTGACAAAAATTACAAATTATTGATAACTCGTGTGACCTCATTACCACGTATGCGTGTGATGTTAATTAAGAGGAACTTGAGTTTCTTGCGCACATCAAGTATTTGGCCACCCTGGTTGTCTTAAAACTCGCAGAAGCACCACGTATAATCTTGACCATATCACAAAAAACCTGATTTTTACAATACAATCCCTACATGTGACAATGTTTGACTTGACTTCTTATTATTTATTCTCTCTCTTCGTTTTTTTATTTTTTTCTCTTTTTCTTTCTTCTTTTTTTTTTTTTTTTTTTTTTTTTTTTTTTTATACGTCATTGCATATGATTAACATCAATGGACAATTGTTTCGTTGGAAATTGAATGCACCTAGGTATCAGGAGTGGGACATTGATATTCTTGGATCAACACTTTGTTCTTTGTTAGCACCATCCCATTAACTCAGCTTCAATTACCAGCTGTCTGCTACACTTGGTGATTACCAAACTGCGTATCATTACCCCACAATCCAACTGAAAGATGTAAACATTCTTAAATTAGCAAAAAGTAAAAATTTAATGGAATCTTATTTTATAATAGAATACAAATACATGAATATGTGTGTATATAAGGAAACTATTATCATGCAAATTATAAACTAAAATTAAGAAAATATATATTAGTATTGAATTATATTAAGAAATCATATAAATATTGTATATATATATATATATATATATATATATATATATACACTAAAAGGACGAAATATACCTAGAATCATGGAAACAACACTCCAAAGTATGAGAATTTGTGGGTGTATTATTTGGATGTTGACCTACATACTTCGATTAGACGAACTTGTTATCACCGAATTCAGTGGAAGGTACGCTGTGGTTTGTTACGTAGACTTGTAGGTGGTTAGCCATATTGAAAAGTTGAAAATTAGCGTAGAAAAGTACAGGAAAGATTGAAAAATGAATGAGAACAAGCCACATGAGCGTATTTTAACTATAATTTGTGCAAATGAATTACAACATGAATAATTTTAATCTTAAATAATCGGAAGATACTAATATACTAATACTATAGCTATTGCATGATTCCCGTGCACTAAGAACACAATGACATAATATTACATGCATACTAGTAAACCATGATATTACAGCTTGCATAGTACAATATAGTAAGATAATAATTCGTTATAGATCTTAATTGAGGATGCATTTGATCGCGTTTCTATATGTTGAGATAGTTCGTTTTGTAAGGCTTACCCTTCTATATTATGATACTATTATTCTATTATTATTATTATTTTATTATCTAATGAAACGCCGCCTTCCTTATTGGTTTTCTAGCTATCTAGGTGCGACGCAACACGCTGAATGGGATGTGCTGACATTCTGGCGGTGGTTTACGGACACCGTCGCAACTTCATTGGGGGCTAGAAGCGGGGTATTTCATTGCTGGGAATGATCGTCGATACATGGCGGAGTGCTTCTGCTATTAAAGATAGCATGGCTTGGTAAAAAATCGTTCTTGCAGTTGGCTATATAGTGAATCAATAGTCTCATTTCTGTAATAGTCCTATTCTTCTAAAACGATTTTCTTATGTTGGCTCTGTCAGTCTATGCGAGGTGGTCTTATGACTGCAAGAACGCATTGAGGAACGTTAAGGGTCTCATATTAGAATGTTAGCGAATTTCCAGATTCGCTCACGGACGCGTATGCGGCGGGTGCGGTTCTTAACTTTCGGTCCTAGGAGAAGTTGTTGACATTTCCGCTATATTGTTATTGCTGACCATGTTTTTACAAATCCTTCTGGTTTCGGTTTAAAAAAAGTATGATTTAATTTAATTAAAGGATGATCTAATTTAATTAAGAATGATTATTTGTATACCAAATATAAGACTGATTTAATTTTAAACAATTTAGTTAAGATGATTTTAATTAAGGATGAATCATTTGTAATACTATATATAGTATAGGTATATAATATATATATATATATATCATATATAATAATAATATATATATATATATATAATAGAGGGTTTTAATTAAATATTTAATTTAATTAAAATACTATACTATAATAACAAATTATTATTATTATAAAAAGTTACTATATTACTACAACAAAACAATAATAATAATAATAATAATAAAATAATAAAATAATATTATTATATTATTATTATTATTATTATTATTATTATTATTTTATTATCTATTATTATTATTCTTCAACTCAACAAGTTAAATTACATGAATTTATTTATAAATTGGTAATTGTAATCTATAGTATAGTATTATTATTATTATTATTATTTATTATTATTATATTATTATTATTATTATATTATTATTTATTAGTATTTCTATTATTATTATTTATTATAGTAAATAGTAATATAGTAATAATAATATTCGTTAAAGCTTAATAGGATGCATGATTTCATGTTTATGTATGTGACAATTTCATTCTGTATGTGAATTATTATTACTATAATAATAACTTTAATATATATACGTTAGTATATATATAATATACCTATCATAAGTATATATATATATCTGTTGTATGTGTGTGTGTGTGTGTGTGTGTATGTGAAATAATAATAGTATAATATTATATCTTCTCTTTACTCAAATGTTAAATTACATGAATTACATGAATTTATTTATAAATTAATATGAATACAATAATTGTTCACATTTGGAGGGGAAATTTCTGAGAATACATGAATCTATTTATAAATTAATATAAATACAATAAATGATTTCACACTTTGGAGTAAAATTTTTGAACAATTATTTTGCTTTAATACACACACACACAAACACACACACACACACCACACACACACACACACACACACACACACACACACCACACACACACAGCACACACAAACACACACATACTATGTATACATACTATATATATATCTACTAATAATTATATATATACTATAGACGAGAGAGAGAAGGAAGAGAGTACTATAGTTTATTATTATTATATTTATTATTATTATTATATATTATTATTATTATTATATTAAAAAATGGTAATAGTAATTATAGTAATAATAATTGGCTAATATGATGATTCCGCGTTTTAGGGTCGACACAGATGTGGCGACCCCTTCCCGTGTGGTCATGTGGCGATTTTCAGAATACACCAATAGTTAGTAAGATATACACCATTAACGTTAGAAAATGCACCACAAAAAACGCACACAAATTATGTACGCTTTCACCAACAACACACCATTAGGTTGAGTAGAAACATCATACAGTGTTCGGAAATACATCATTAGGGTTGGTGAGTTATATGGTGTATTTATTGGGTTTGTTGTGTATTTTTGGTATTTTGTTGGCATTTCATTATGGTGTGTTTTCCTTTCACTGTTGTGCATGTTGTTAACACTGGTGGTGTATGAAATTCCGCCACACGACCACACATAACAACATGACCACATATGAGATTGTTCTCTCTCTCTCTCCTCTTCTCTCTCTCTTATATTATATATTATAAATAGTATTAATATAATTGTTATAAAGTGAATTAATAATTATTAAGGCAATAGGATGCATGCTCGTATTTCTGTATGTGAAAATTCGTTCTATATGTGAATTATTATTACTATAATAATTACTATAATATATATATATATATATATTATATATAATAGTATATATATATATTATAATAATAATAATAATAATAATAATACATAATAATAATAATAATAATAATAATAATAGTAAGTAATA
>VALG01010270.1:0-14562 GCA_009835305.1 Ipomoea purpurea
AAAAAAAAAAAAAAAAAAAAAAAAAAAAAAAAAAAAAAAAAAAAAAAAAAAAAAAAAAAAAAAAAAAAAAAAAAAAAAAAAAAAAAAAAAAAAAAAAAAAAAAAAAAAAAAAAAAAAAAAAAAAAAAAAAAAAAAAAACCGGTACAAAACGCATGATTCATATGAATGCAATTCTTCGTAAACATTTCAAAATTGAAGAACTCAATTTTCACTTGCCCCTCATATTGCTTTAGTTGACACTGCAAGATGCAAACAACGGGTGGTCATCCTTCTATTTTAAGCCTCCTTGTTATTTGTTTTTGAGCATGCTCGCAAAAAAAGAATGGGGGGAAGGGAATTTCAAATTAATGCCGCTTCTTGACAGCTAGGATGAAGGGAAGCTCTCGGCTTTTGGAAGATGTTGGTGGACTGAATGCAGGTCTCTGATTACTTCAATCTTTACCTCAGGCTACAGCATAGTGGGAAAAGCGTATTCTTCTCTCTGCCCCTGAGGAGATCGATCTACCTTCAGCATTTCCTTCTCCAATATCCAACACCCCAATTATATCAAACGGCAATATGCAAGAGACTGAAGCCATCTTGGTTCAGTATCTGGTAGCAATCTGGTCGCAATTAACGGTCTTTCACAAAATTTTAAGGTGGTCACCGAGGAACTAATATGAACAGGGTGTCTCACAGCCTTGTAGTTGCTACTCCTCCTGAGAAGAAAAGCATGTGATATTCATTCTTGCTTCAAGTTGGGCAGCAGAAGAACAAAACCCCCCTTCAGCAACCTCGGTCACTTCCCAAGAAAGCCTCAAAATGTGAATCCAGAAAAACACTTGTTTCTAATACTAACAGCAAGGATAACGAGCCCCACAACGAAATAGGCATTGCCAAGCAGTAGTGGAAGAAGGAGGTGAGAAGACGCCAGAAAAAAGTAATCCACAAAAAAGATAAGCAAACCACAGCATTAGTCCAACCTTGAGTTTCAAGAGTGACACTTAAAGAAAATAAATCTTACAGAGAAAAGTTATGCAACAGGTTAATACCCAGAGAAAACAAAATGCCTGCAAACCTCATGGCCATCTCTCTTGCACCCCTACCCGTCATTGTTAACCAAAATTTTGGGGATAGTTGGAAAGTTGACAACTATGCAACGTCAAAGTTCGACTCTTGTAGGGGTTCGACACGTTTAAAGAGCTCTTGGCCAAGCTTAAACTTGGTCTTCAAGAATGTAACTATGTGCACAGTGAGTGAGAACAAGCTCAGATGTAAAATTAAAATAAGAACAGTCAGTCACACAAGATACAACATTGGCTGCAATCTCAATAGCTATACAGAGGAAAGAGAAAATCAGTCCCTTTCATAGGCTATATAAGTATGCCTTGCCAAAGGTAAGGGTCAGTTGCTTCCAAGACTAACATATACAAGAGGGTGAAGATACAAATCATCATAGCCTGCACAATTGTGGCAAAAATAATGTGGGCTGTTAACAACATAAATGCCCCTACTCATCATTTCAACAGTAAATGGAAAATCACTGGACTTCCAAGGAATAATATGAACAGTGGATAGATGGACAGACAGAGAGATATAGATACATAGATAGATAGGTAGCAGGCTCAGACAAGCAATATGATCAAGCAAGGATAGCAACACCGCCATGGCTGCAAAATTCCAGTTGCCCCGCCAAGATACGGCTCACTTCTTCCTTACCCAATCAGATCAAGATATTTGTCATCACTGCCTACATATCAACCGGAACCAACACAATGTTTTTGTTTTGTTTTGTATGTTCTCATTGCAGCTAAATGCAGCAAATTATTTACCCAGTATTAAGAAACAGAAAGATGAATGATATATATATGTTGTTTGTTGTTGGAATGAAATATTTGGCTGTTGCATGTGGACAAAACTAAAGGAATCACTGAAGCATAGAGAGGGGCAACCGCCATAGAAACACCCAAATCTCTCTACACCCTCATTCTTGTGTGGTAACAGGATCAGAAACGAATTCTGATTAATAAGCTTTACGATATGAGCAGATTGTGGCTACAATCTAACAGTCAAGGGACCAAAATGGAATTAACTCTTAGGCAAATCACTTGCCAACAGAAATTAGGCTCAGATTTGGTAATGGAGAAGCACATACCGCCATGGCTGCAGACCAGGAGGTCGCCCCGCCAAGATACGGGTCGGGTCCCTCCATACCCGATGAACTGTAGAAAAAATCATCATCATCACAGCCTACATAACAATAATAATAATAATAATAATAATAACTCCGTAGTAATAACAGAAACAACAACAACAACAACACAAACATGAACAGGCAACTGAAGATCTGTAGGTTCAAGCGCGTATAGCTTCACTGCAAAACCGAGGTTTAAGCAGATCAACAATGGCTACCCATAAGATAAGCCATAAAAGGTTCATAGCGTTGAGTTGATGAATGGTGAATTGATGATGATGTTCATTGAATACACAGAAGGGCGGGCAATAGCCCGCACCATTCTGGGCAATGATCATCAGAAACGTTAACCGACAATTAGGGGTTGTTGATTGAATGATGGAAGATGAAATCATCGGCATGCAGAGACGGTCAACCACCCCTGAGAAAATCCCGCCAAATCTCCGCAACCTCATTCTTTCTACGCTTCATCCATGGATTTAACACCCTTAGGGTTGGGTTCTGCCTTGCCTTTTGGAAGATTGGATTTTAACACCCATGCGGCCATGCAGGGCTGCTTTATATGTCGGGAATTTACTGTACAATGAGGCCCCGCGATGTCGGGCTGGGGAGGGCCACGTGTCTAGCTAGCAAATGTTCGAGTTTGGAAGGAAGGTTAAAATAGTCAAATAATTTTATTTAAGATGTACATGAAAAAAATTAATTTAGAAAAAATTACACTTTTAACATCTTATTGTATATTTTCTATTCATTAGTTAAATCAATTTTTAAATATATAATTTTATATATTTAACACTTAACAGTTGACCAAAACTAAGCACATAAAATAAACTGACAATACCACATTATAATAAAATCAATATTACTATAAAAAAAAAAATAAGAATAAGGGTCAAATATGCTATCGAACTACACAACAAAACCGCAATTAGGTTATCCAACCAAAAAAACATGTTAAACCTGATAGTTAAATGACGTGACGATTACTAAAATTAATTTTTTTTGTAGTATTAGGAAAAAAAAAATGTTGGCCAACCCTTCCCCCTCGCCACAAGTGAGTGGTTCTCAAATCTCAAATCACTAATGGTACATTTATTTCATGAAAATATGCCTAAAATAAAATAACATTCTCAGTAACTAACTCATAAATTAATCAACTATGAACCAAACACACACAAATAGTTTTCCAGAATGCAACCAAACACCGGAAAGGAAAATATTTTCCGAAAAATCACTCATTTTCCAGAAAACATTTTCCAGAAGTCATTTTCCTGGTTTCCAAACGGACCCTAAGTTGATTTACTTCATTGTCTCAGTGCATGAGTAACTATGAAAAATCTAAGTTAATTTACTTCATTATGGGTCCTTCACCCATCAAATTAAACTTGAAAAAATCTAGGTAGGTTAATTTACTCTATTATGCAATCCTTTACCAGTCACGGGATGAGATTTACTCAATGATATAGTAACTTGTTGCTCGGGAAACCATTTCTGCATGCAAGGAATGATTTTGACATTCCGCCTATCTTTCTTGTCGACTGTCTTGCTTCTCTAATTTAATGAATTAATCCTTTTATCTCAAAAAAAAAAAAAAAAAAAAAAAAAAAAAAAAAAATGACTAATGATTTCCTGTCACTCAAAAAAAACAAACAAACAAACAAGAAAACAAAAAAAAAAAAAAAAATACTACTCATGAGTATAGATTTAATTGAAAGCTTTTATTGTTACCTGGAATTTTCATTAGTAGCCAATATGGCATGCATTAAACATAGAAACCATTGCTTCTAAGTCATCCATTTGCATCAACTAAGAACAAGTATCTTGGTATGCAAGAATTTTAAGAGACTATATAGATAGTGTATTGTCTAGGAGACTAGTACAAGAAGGTACAATAGTTTCAACCTAAAATAACAGTCATACATGTAAAACCAAGTAGTAAATCTGGAAAGAAAAGCATGGAAATGCACAGATATTACAAATCATGCCCTTGGTATCAGTACCCTTACCTAGAATTTGAGAGGTGGCAATTCACATCTTGGTGCCTTGAGGTAGGTTTCTCAACCCAGTGCTCAAAACTGGTGCCAGAAATGGAAGGACTATAGAGTATAACAGTGAACATGATAGATATGCGGCCTGCTGGGCGCGATAGCAGTCATACAGGTATCAATATGTAAAGATAAGGTGCAACAAGGAAAATTTGAAGTTCTAGCTGCAGAGGAATGCATTTGTGAGGAGGCCGATTATGTGAAGGGATGTAAAGAATCCAACCAGAGTTGGAAACCAGGAAGAGGCTGGTATGCTATTGGTTGAGTGAACCATTACTGACTTCCCAGCAACATGGTCATTTGAGTCGTCTGCCCAAACGCCACCTGGAGGGACTAAGCACAGGCCTGATAAGTGGCTGTTGCAATGAGAACAGCAATCACGAGGAGGGTGTTTCTTACTCTAGCTGGGGAGTCTTTTGATGGTGTCGTATTTGAAATAGTCCAGCAATTGTTTAGCAGGCGATTGTGGCCTTCCTTGGTCAACATCAGAGGTAGCGGTTCTATCAGCCTCTAGAGATTGAAGGGAGAAGTCTCTTGCCCTTGCACCTCCTGCCCTTCTTAGCATTTCCTCGATTTCTCTGTCAACCTGCTTCGCTTTGAAAAATCAGCAAAACATCCAGAGGCGTGAGACCTGCATTGTTTAAGGAATTTATGTCCAGCACACTCTTGTTGACGAACTCTTCATTAAGCATCAGGGAAATCACCTGTTCAGTCATCTAAAGATTAGTAGTAGCAGAGCTTAAAGAACAAGAGAACCACAACTAGTCAAACACATGCCCTCGAATTGTCTTCTTGATACTGCAAGGTGAAGAACTGTGCTTCCCTGGAAATTCTTTTGGTTTACGATGTTCTTCCTTGTTGAATTTCTTCAGGTGCTCCCACTAAGACCTTGAGAACCTCATATGATATTCATCACTGCAAGGTGAAACACAGACTCATTACGAGCTGTTACGTAAGCTATGGAATCTCCAGAAGCTCCAAGCAGTTCTTCAACAACTTCGACTCTTCCTTTTACTGCTGCACAGTGAAGAGGAATCCTTTGTTCTCTTCCCTTGACAAGGCAAAGATTGCTATCTATTTTCAGCAGCTCTCTTGCAATCTCGATATTCCCAGCTGCAGAGGCGATATGCAATGGGGTCAAAACCATTTTGATTCAGCTCCATAGCGAATTCTTTCTTAAGCTCAATCACCTTCTTCACAAAACCAACATGCCCTGCAATACAAGCAATGTGTAGTGGATTTTCTCCACCTTCCAACAAAACAGTATGCAGCAAAAGGGGATGATCTTCTGTCAGTCTCAGCAAGTCTTCCACGTTTCCTTTCCTGGCAATCTCACACAGCCTTTCATCCATTCTTCCGAAGATAACTATAGTATCACTTCCTGCAGTCAGGTCAATTTATATAAAGAATGAATCCTATCAATGTGAACCCCATAAATTAAGAATTTTGTTGTCACATCAGTTTAGTTTGACTAAGAGCCTATTTATATAGATTAACTTGCAGCTTACATCACATTTACTCATGCTCTATGCCTCTACCAAGATGTTATATATATAAGTATATAACAGAAACTGTGTTCAAACATCAAGGCCTCACACAAGTGATAAGAATCTTGAAGTCAGAATCCTTAGAAACACAAATCAAAGGTCTAATTGCATTTTTGTGGAAAAGCTCGAAGGCATGTCTGACCCTCATCCCAATATAAAAAACCCACAAACTAGTGATTGTCCTCTGATCACAGTATTTGTATTTGATGTATTTATTTGTTGGTAAGTCTTGTGTTCAAAGTATTTATCCTACCTAACATCCTTTGAGATGTTCATTTATCCGATTTAAGTATTCATCCATGCCTGCAAGTCAGCCAGAGAAATCAGGATTAGTTTGCAGATTGTGTCACCACAAGCAACTTAAAGTCAATGCTATTAATTAATTGTTCTGCTCCTAGATAATATATTTGACTAGGAAATATTTAATCATTTGTTCAGAAATTAATAAGGTACAATGTGGACAGATAGTATTTCAAAATTTTATAGGTAATTAACTATCAGGTAATATTGACTACATTACTACACAGCTTTTGTAGACTTCGATTTTGCATTAAAGAATATGTCCACTTTATGATTTTTGAAAGAGTTTTCTGTTCAACCATGTGATTTTTCAATGTATAATG
This sequence comes from Ipomoea purpurea, assembly GCA_009835305.1. Taxonomy (NCBI): domain Eukaryota; kingdom Viridiplantae; phylum Streptophyta; class Magnoliopsida; order Solanales; family Convolvulaceae; genus Ipomoea; species Ipomoea purpurea. The sequence continues at coordinate 6,389 of VALG01010270.1, forward strand.
TAAACCATGACTGTACAAAGCTTATAAGAAATAATATCATGAATATCAGTAAAATATCAGACACATTTATAGGCTGGAACTGATGTATATTTGAATAGTTTGATATATATGTCTTGACATAAAACTTGGTTATTTTTCCCTAAAAGTTAATCAATTCTCACCATGGTAAAATATGATTGGCAACACTACAGAAAAGAACAGTATCATAGGTAACTGTCAGGGGCTCAGGGCACAAATCCCATTGTTAAAAACTTAATCATGCAAAGGGATAGAGAGAACCCAATAGAGTAGAAAATTAAGAACAGCTCATATGAAATGGAGTTGGGGTTTCCAAGATTGATTGATTGCTTGTCCAGCAGAGAGTATGGTAGGTTCTGTTTGGCATCATTTTGGATGCTATTATTACTATCAGACCAAAAATCATCTTGCCAGACACCACATGGTGGGGACCAAGATCAGCTTGATAAGTTGCAGTTGCAGTTAAATTGGCTATGACAAGAAGGTATCTCTTACTTTTCCCGGAGCATCTTTAGTCTTATCATATTTGAAGTAGTCTTGCAGCAGCTTAAATGGGGAGCAGCTGGTCCCTTCTCAGCCTCTGATTGGACCCAATTTTGAGATGAAGTTTGCCGTTGTGGAGATTGCAAGCTTTCACCTATTTCTTAATTTCTCCATCTCCAGCTTCCAAGACCAGAATATCAAGAGGTGCTAGACCATCTTATTAAGGGAATTCAACTCAATTGTGCCTTAAGGAACACAAGGTTCATCAAAATTAAGAACCTGCCATTGAATTTTTATTTTTTATTATTTATTAAAAGGTAAGATGATATATGAATGCAATTTTGTAAACATTTCAAAAGGAAGATCATTTTCACTTGCCTCATATTGTTTAGTTGACACTGCAAGATGCAAAATGGTGGTCGTCCTCCTTGTTATTTGTTTCAGATGCTCGAGAAAAAAAGTCCGAGGGATTTCAATTAATGGTTCTTGACAGCTAGTTGGAACTCTCGTCTTGAGCTGTTGGACTGAAAGCAGCATAGTTAGAAGGTATTCTTCTCTCTGCCCTGAGGAGATTTCGATCTACCTTCAGCATTTCCTTCTCCACATCCAACACCCCAATTATCAAGGCAATATGCAAGAGACTGAAGCCATCTTGGTTAAGTTCTGTAGCAAAATCTGGTCGCAATAACGTCTTTCACAAAATTTAAGTGGTCACCGAGGCAAGTAATATGAACAGGTGTCTCACAGGTTGCTAGTGCTACTCCTCTGAGAAGAAAGCAGGGAATCTTTCTTGTTCAAGTTGGGCAGCAGAAGAACATCTCCCCCTTCAGCAGCCTCGTCACTTTCTCCTAAAGAATTTTAGCCTCAAAATAATGTGAATCTAGGAAAAACACATGTTTCTTATACTAACATTGCAAGGATTTTTAATTCAACCCAAGGTCTACAACAAAATAGCATTGCAGCAGTTTAGTCATTAGTGGGATAATGAAAGGTGAGATAATCAACTTACCAGATAAGGTAATCTTACAATAAGAAATACCATCTACAAGATGAGGTTTACAGAACAAAAAAAAATGCCACAAAAAGATAAGCAAACCACAGCATTAGTCCAACCTGATGTTTCAAGAGTGACACTTAAAGAAAATAAATCTACAGAGAAAGTTAAGCAACCGGTTATACCCAGAGAAAACCAAAATGCCTGCAAACTCTCATGGCCGTCTCTCTTGCACCCCTACCGTCATTGTTAACCCAACAATTTGGGATGGTTGGTAAGTAGACAACTATGCAACGTCAAAGGTTTGACTATTGTAGGGGTGTGTCATGTAAAAGAGCTCTTGGCCAAACTTTCCACTGAGTAAGAATCATAATCTGTGATACCAACTTAGGCTGAATTCAGATTAATCTCAAACTGGTGGATACGGGATGCTGTATGCCAAAAAAAAAAAAAAAAAAGGATACAAAGACGGTTCCTAAACATTTATGGCTTAAACTTGGTCTTCAAGAATGTACTATGTGCACAGTGAGTGAGAACAAGCTCAGATGTATAATAAAAATAAGAACAGTCAGTCACACAGATACAACATTGGCTGCAATCTCAATAGCTATACAGAGGAAAGAGAAAATCAGTCCCTTTCATAGGCTATATAAGTATGCCTTGCCAAAGGTAAGGGTCAGTTGCTTCCAAGACTAACATATATACAAATCATCATAGCCTGCATATTGTGGCAAAAATACTGTGGCTGTTAACAACATAAATGCCCTACTCATCATTTCAACAGTAAATGGGAAATCACTGGACTTCCAAGGAATAATATGAACAGTGGATAGATGGACAGACAGAGAGATATAGATACATAGATAGATAGGTAGCAGGCTCAGACAAAGCAATATGATCAAGCAAGGATAGCAACACCGCCATGGCTGCAAAATTCCAGTTGCCCCGCCAAGATACGGCTCACTTCTTCCTTACTCAATCAGATCAAGATATTTGTCATCACTGCCTACATATCAAACCGGAACCAACAATTTTTTGTTTTGTTATGTTTGTTCTCATTGCATCTAAAATGCAGTAAATTATTTACCCAGTATTAAGAAACAGAAAGATGAATGATATATATATGTTGTTTGTAGTTGTAATGAAATATTTGGCTGTTGCATGTGGACAAAACCTAAAGGAATCACTGAGCATAGAGAGGGGGCAAACCGCCATAGAAACACCAAATCTCTCTACACCTCTCATTCTTGTGCGGTAACAGGGATCAGACAAATCTGATTAATAAGCTTTACCATATGACAGATTGTGGCTACAATCTAATAGTCAAGGGACCAAAATGCAATTAACTCTTTAGGCAAATCACTTGCCAACAGAAATTAGCTCAGATTTGGTAATGGAGAAGCCATACCGCCATGGCTGCAGACCCTAAGAGGTCGCCCCGCCAAGATACGGGTCGGGTCCCTCCATACCCGATGAACTGTAGAAAAATCATCATCATCACAGCCTACATAACCAATAATAATAATAATAATAACACAAACAACAACACGAAGATCTGAACAGGCAACCGAAGATCTGAAGGTTCAAGCAGATCAAGAATGGCTACCCATAAGATAAGCCATAAAAGGTTCATAAGCGTTGCAGTTGATGAATGGGTGAATGTATGATGATTGATGATGATTTATTGAATACACAGAAACCAGCAGACCCAGAAGGGCGGGCATTAGCCCGCACCATTCTGCAATGATTCATCAGAAACGTTAACCGACAATTAGGGTTGTTGATTGTTGATGGAAGATGAAATCATCGGCATGCAGAGACGGTCAACCACCCTGAGAAATCCCGGCCAAATCTCGCAACCTCATTCTTTCTACACTTCATCCATGGAGATTTATCACCCATGCAGGGCTCCTTAATATCAATCGTTATATCCTACACCACGGCGCAATCGCAATGCATTTGTGCGCCTGGGATGCACGATATAATATGTCGAGGGAATTTACTGTACAATGAGGACCGGCGATGTTGGGCTGGGCGGCCCATGTGTTAGCTAGCAAATGTTCGAGATTGGAAGGTTAAAAATAGTCAAATAATAACACTTAAGATGGGCATGAAAAAGATAATTTTAAAAAAATTACTTTAATACCTTATTATCATATTTTTTATATTTATTATAAGTCAATTTTTAAATATATAAATTTTATATATTACATTATTATCATATTTTTTATTTATTAGTAAGTCAATTTTTAATATATAAATTTTATATATTAACATTTAAACAGTTAAACTGACTAAACACAAAATAAAATGTAAAATGAGAGATAATGCGTGGTAATAGAATCAGTAATACTTTAAAAATAATAATATAAAACAAATGATATTATTTATTATCTAATTAAGAAAGAGATGCTACAAACACATTTCAAATTAAAAAATAATAATAATTAATTAAATACACTTAGTTCAAGAAGTGTGTAAGTTTATCAAACAAGTATAGTTCATAATACAACATTTTTTCATATAAAATAAAACAGGTGAGTGAAAAAAATTCAAGACCCATCCCTATATTGTGTTGAAGTGACACTCATTCCCATCCCCTTGATTTTTACAGAAAATCACATCCACTGCCCAAGGTGAGCAAGGGTGAAACTCTCTTCTCCCAAAAGTTGAATCCCAACCAAGCATTTGGAAAGATAACGGTGACTCAATGACTCAGACGGCCCCACTTTAGGTTCCCGCTGCAAAGAGGTGAAGCTCTCTGAAGTATTGGAGTGTTGATCATCTCTGTATTCTCTTGAATTGCTCAGAAATACAACATGACTTGAAACTGGGCTTTAAGCAGAACTATCTCTTCAAATGTGACAGAATGGCAGGAATGCAGGATAACAAAGACAACAATGGTGAAATAATGTAGACAAGAATGGTGAAATGATAGACTGCAAACCTTATTCATAGCAATGAAGTGGAAATCCATAGCCTTCCTCATAAGCTATATGAGCATGGGCTGTACTGTTTGGTTTTTGAGTGATTCAAGAATCTCTCAACTAATCAACATACCTCGCAATGTTTGAAACAACTGTGATTGTAAATGAGGAGACATCACAGCTCAAACCATGTCCCAATCTGCAGCTAATCAACAAATTGAATCATAGAGAAAGATTAACAAGCTTATTTGAAGAATCTTTAAGTCACAAAAACCTCACAGTTTCAACCAAGTGTTGCTCTCAGTGATGCAACAGTATACAGAGTTACGAAAATAGGCCCAGAAATGCAACACAATCAAAGCAATGCTCAGAAACAAAAATGTGATCAAGCAAGGAAACGACACCGCCATGGCTGCAAACCACCCCACCAAGATACGGCTTCGTTCTTCCTTACCCAATCAACTCAAACAAATTATCATCACAGCCAATAGAAGCATGATAACCAACAACGTTTCATCTGTACTGCAACTTATTTGTAGAAATATACTCTGTAATAATTAACAGGAAAAAGATGGATTATGAATGAATGCATGAAATAAACAACTTTATTTATTTATTCATTTCTTGTTTGGGCTGTTGAATGAGAAGAAAATGTAACGAAATCATTGAGTAATAGAGAGGGGCAACCACCCATAGAAACCCAGAAATCTCTCTATACCCTCATTCTTCAGTTTTCAGATCTTAATTTTCCGGTTCAGTTTAACAGGAAACTAAAACATGATCCGATTAAAGACATCCGCGCAACACAAGACCACACAGTGTACTTTGATTATACCTTTCTCTCACAATTCAAAGTAAGGTTTAGGGTTTAGTCGTCAACAAAAACAGGGCTCAGAATACCATTGCTTCAAAGTCATCCATTGCATCAAACTAAGAACAAGTATAATGGTATGCAAGAATTTTAATTTTTAAGAGACTATATACATAGTGTATTGTCTAGTAGACTAGTACAATAGCTTCAACCTAAAATAACAGTCATACAATGTAAAACCATGTAGTAAATCTGGAAAGAAAAGCATGGAAATGCACAGAAATTACAAATCATGCCCTTGGTATCAGTACCCTACCTAGAATTTGAGTTGGATGTAAGTGGCAATTCACATCTTGGTGCCTTGAGGTAGTTTCTCAACCCAACGCTCAAAACTAGTGCCAGAAATGGAAAGACTATAGAGATGACAGTGAACATGGTAGATATGCGGCTGCTGGGCGCGATAGCAGTCATACAGGTATCATATGTAAAGATAGTGCACAAATTGAAATTAGAAGTTCTAGCTGCAGAGGGAATGCATTTGTGAGGAGGCCGATTATGTGAAGGGATGTATAGAATCCAACAGAGTTGGAAACCAGGAAGAGGCTGTATGCTACTGGGTTGAGTGAACCCATTACAGACTTCCCAGCAACATGGTCATTTGAGTTGTCCTGCCAAACGCCACCCGGAGGACTAAGCACAGCCTGATAAGTGCTGTTGCAATGAGAAGGCAATCACGAGGAGGGGTGTTTCTTACTCTAGCTGGGAGTCTTTGATGGTCGTATTTGAAATAGTCCAGCAATTGTTTAGCAGGCGATCGCGGCCTTCCCTTGGTCAACATCAGAGGTAGCGGTTCTGTCAGCCTCTAGAGATTGAAGGGAGAAGTCTCTTGCCCTTGCACCTCCTGCCCTTCTTAGCATTTCCTCGATTTCTCTGTCACCTGCTTCGCTTTGAAAAATCAGCAAAACATCCAGAGGCGTGAGACCTGCATTGTTTAAGGAATTTATGTCCAGCACACTCTTGTTGACGAACTCTTCATTAAGCATCAGGGAAATCACCTGTTCAATCATCTAAAGATTAGTAGTAGCAGAACTTAAAGAACAAGAGAACACAACTAGTCAAACACATGCCTCGAATTGTCTCTTGATACTGCAAGGTGAAGAACTGTGCTTCCCTGGACATCCTTTTGGTTTATGATGTCTTCCTTGTTGAATTTTCCTCAGGTGCTCCACTAAGACCTTGAGAACCTCATATTGATAGTTCATCACTGCAAGGTGAAGCGCAGACTCATTACGAGCTGTACGTAAGCTATGGAATCTCCCGAAGCTCCAAAGAAGTTCTTCAACAACTTCGACTCTTCCTTTTACTGCTGCACAGTGGAAGAGGAATCCTTGTTCTCTTCCCTTGACCAGGCAAAGATTGCTATCTATTTTCAGCAGTCTCTAGTAATCTCGATATTCCCAGCTGCAGAGGCGATATGCAATGGGTCACACCATTTTGATTCAGCTCCATAGCAATTTTTTTCTTAAGCTCAATCACCTTCCTTCACAAAACCAAGGTGCCCTGCAATACAAGCAATGTGTAGTGGATTTTCTCCACCTTCCAACAAAACAGTATGCAGCAAAAGGGGATGATCTTCAGTCAGTCTCAGCAAGTCTTCCACGTTTCCTGTCATGGCAATCTTCACACAGCCTTTCATCCATTCTTCCAAAGGAAGATAACAACTATAGTATCACTTCCTGCCGTCAGGTTCAGTTTATATAAAGAAAGAATCCTGTCAATGTGAACCCCATAAATTAAGAAGTTTTTTGTCACGTCAGGTTTTGAGTTTTGACTAAGAGCCTATTTTATATAGATTAAACTTGCAGCTTACATCACATTTACTCATGCTCTGCCAAGATGTTTATATATATAACAGAAACTGTGTTCAAACCTCAAGGCCTCGCACAAGGTTATAAGAATCTTGAAGTCAGAAATCCTTAAGCCATGGATTCAAACACAAATCAAAGGTCTAATTGCATTTTTGTGGAAAGCTCAAAGGCATGTCTGTCCTCATCAAACATTACATTTTTGGCACCCTACATGTTTCAGTCATCAAACTAGTGATTGTCCTCTGATCACAGTATTTGTATTTACATATTTATTTGTTGGTAAGTCTTGTGTTTCAAAGTATTTATCCTACCTAACTTCTTTGAGCTGTTCATTTATCCGATTTTAAGTATTCATCAATGCCTGCAAGTCCAGCCAGAAAAATCAGGATTAGTTTCAGATTATTCCACCAAGAGCAACTTAAAAGTCAATGCTTTATTTAATTTAATTGTTCTGCTCCTAGATAATATATTTGACTAGGAATATTTAATCATTTGTTTGTGGACAGATAGTATTTTCAAACTTTTATAGGTAATTGAATATCAGGAAATATTGACTACACTACTACAGCTTTTGTGAACTTCAATTTTGCATTAAAGAATATGTCCACTTTATGATTTTTGAAAATAGTTTTTTCTGTTTCAACCATGTGTGATTTTTCAATGTTAATGTTAAAACCATTGACTGTAACAAAGCTTATAAGAAATAATATCATGAATTTCAGTAAAAAGATCAGACACATTTTAGGGCTTGGAAACTGATGTTTTATATGATATAAAACTTGGTTTATTTTTCCTAATGGTTTATCCAATTCTCACCCATGGTTAAGGATTAAGGGTATTTAATGAATTGGCAACACTACAGAAAAAGAACAGTATCATATGTAACTAATCAGTGCCAAATAAGAGTAGAAAAAAATTAAGAACCAGCTTCATATATGAAATGGAGTTGGGGTTTCCATGGATTTGATTGATTTGCTTTGTCCAGCAAAAGACTGTGGTAGGTTTTTCTGTTTGGCATCAATTTTGGATTTGCTATTATTATTACTATCAGACCAAAATTCATCTAGCCAGGC
>VALG01010271.1:0-12563 GCA_009835305.1 Ipomoea purpurea
CTCTGCGTCAATTTGCTTCTCAGCATCAATCTGCTTCTCTGCGTACATATAAGAGGAAGAAAAAACAAAAAGACCATTTTAACCCTCCACAAACGGCTAAGACACGAAGTTAGACGGGAGATTATGCTGGAACAGATTAGAAAGTCAAGTATCTTTTTGTCATAAAGTAACAGGACTAATTTTGGAAAATCGAATAGTCAGGACCATTGCTGGAATTAACTCATAATATTATTTTGTTTAGTCTCCTTACAAAAGTGCAAATTATGTTGTGAAATGTGTCCATTTGTAAGGTGGACACGGTTCAAAAATGTTCATAATTGTGAATATAAAGTTAAAAAATTATGAATATGAGTTCAGTGATTATGACATAAAATTTTATAATTGTGAATATAGAGTTTCAATAATTGTGAATATGAAGTTCAAAATTATCGAACATAAAAATTATAAAGTTGACACGTTTCAAACTGTTCATAATTGTGAATATAAAGTTAAAAAATTATGAATATAGAGTTCAGTATTATGACATAGAATTTTGTAATTGTGAATACAGAGTTCAATAATTGTGAATATTAAGTTCAAAAATTATGAACATAAAAACTTATAATTATGGACATAGAATTCAGTAATTATATAATAGGTGAATTACCCATATTTAAGAATGTTTGCTTTTGGTGAATGGTGATTCCTTGGATTACGACTCCGCTCTTGATGTTCAGAATTGATGACGTTTGCAAGTTGGTAAACAGTTTTACCATAATTTGAAGATTATGAGATTTTACGATTAAGAAACAACTTGAACTTTTGAACATGTGAACAACTTCATGATTTCAGAACACTAGAAAGTATATCTGATCTATGCTAATGCATATGGTTGGTGAAAACTAAAAAATCGAACATCTATCCTTTTGTGTTTAGAGTAGTACTTTTATTCTCACACTTCCGATATGTAAAACTAACGATGTTTTTACATGAAATAATAAAAGACTACATTATAACAAGATGGAATTGAAGATGAATTCTTAATGATTATTTGTAGTATCATTGAAAAACAAATCGCAAACCAATTTAGTATAATTAAATTATAGATGATTTTCGTGACATGCAAGAAAGACGTTCTAAATTTTAGTAGATTTGTAATATAAGATGTATTTTAGATATGTTAAATGAATATTAATGTATTTTTTTTTAAAACAATATTTTATTATTCTCTCAAATTGTGATTGGCCCCCGCACCAACCAATTCCTGGCTCCGTCCTGACTACATAAGAAATGGATCATAATCTTCCCTAATATAATTCACTGTGGTATGCTTCCCATGGCCCAGGGGACAGAGACGAAAGAACTCAAGCCTAATGCTTCCATTGCAACAAACGTATGTTCTAAACATATCCTGAACAATGAACGTATTTTCTAACATTTGCACTAACATTTTCAAACCCTTCACCAAAAAATACTGCAGATATAGCTACTAAAAAAACATATCAAACCCCCCAACTAATAACTATAAGATAACTAGATAACAAGATTATTAAGTTAATACACTGACTGCAATTTCTGTTAACACCCCATATCACCAACTAACAAATTCCATTCAAATGGAGTGTTCTCAAGCCTAGATATTCAAAAATACAGCATTATCTACATTGCCTATTTAACAGAAATTGCAGTCAGATGTAGGATGTTATACAGACGGCACGAATTACTAGCATGCATCCCAAACAAATTATTTAAATAACGCCAAAACACCAATCCACCGCCAAAAACCCCAAGGAGAACAATAGAAAAGGACTCACCTTTCTGCCTAGTATGCGCCACCCTCCTCCGTTGCTGACCCCTGATGCTACCCGCTATGCCGCCCAGTCGAACTCGCCGCGATGGCCAGAGCTAATAGCCCGGTGACGAGACGCCGTTTGAATGATCGGGACCGCATGCAACCTTGTGAGACCAGATGACGGAGGTGACAGGGGGCAACTGATGGCCAAGCTTTCGCGCTCGACCGGCGACAACACCATTAGACCTAGCAATGGCCAAACTTGGAAGCTGTTCGGTGGGTTCAGAGGATTAGCTCGATCGACAGGCGTGGGTTGAGTAAGACTGAGAGGAAGAGTCGAATGAGTTTTTTGCACTTTTAGTCCACGACTATAGTGCACTGGCAGAATTGATCACGACTTTTGAAACTTACAATTTTAGTCCACGACTATTGATTTTTTTTGTAAAAATGCCCTTCCGGCCACTTTTTCCGTCAAAATTTCACAGAAAAAAAAATCTCAATTTTTAGCCGGGTTTAAATTACTTTTTACTTATCCAAAAAATTAAAAGAAAAATTGATATTTGACATAATACAATTACTGGGTATCTATGCCCCAGGGGCGGAAGTTCCTGGGCAGGCAGGGTGTCAGTAGCGGCGGAAGGCGGCTGTGGCGGCCCGGGCCACACAGATTGGGAGTGGTAATGGTATACGGCCCAGCAGAAACTAAAACACAAAAACCCAATCTCCACGGGCAACGATCTAGTGGATCGAATGCACATAGCAACCGTGCACCCCTTCATGTGCGTCGATAAAAAAAGAATGAATAGGATGGTATGAGTGCACACGTTCACATTTTAGCCCAAGTTCACACCTGAACAACATTTATAAAGTATATTATATGTGGGGTGGGTGGGGGTGGGTGGGGGTTGGGGGAAGCAACTGCCCCCACATTAGATCCGCCACTGGTAATATGGGGGATATGAATGATCTATTCCATTCCAAAGGAACTAATAACAATTCAATGATGTACTCCAAGGTTATAAAAATGACCATTTTTATCTTTTTTTTTCTTTTTTTTTATTTTTGTGATATATTACATTCTTTATTTTGTATAAATTTTTTTATAGTTCTTTTTAGATTAGGTGGTTGTTATTTGTATTGTATGTGAATTTTTTATTTTTAATTTATTTTTTTATTTTTATATATATCTGTTATTTTTGTTATGTGTTCTGTCTTATAGAGTCAATATTTAGAATTTGTATTATAATTTATTTAGTGTTAACGAAAGTAGACAAACAAATCTTTTTTTAGTGTTTTTGTTTGATGATCAAATCGGAATTGGAAATCAAATTCTTGCTAATGATAATTATTTTGTGAAAGTATTTTCACATATTTTTGACAGTAGGTGGAATTGGAATGATTACATATATTGATGTTTTGGTTTGTATATGTTTCCATAATGGAATAAATGTTTAAAATATACGAAAACAAAAAAACCAAGGTAATTGATCCTATTATCCTAGTATAATGACACCCAAAGTATCAATATAAAGAAAATATCAAAAAATAATCTAATATTAATCTATACTTAAAATATTATTACTAATAAGATGGACTGATACTTTTTTTTTTTTATTATTTTTCTTAAATATAATAGAATAAATTTTACATATGAATGCCGGTAATCAAAACTACCAATCGTTATCAGTGGACCCGTGTCGCTTGCAGTGACACGGTAACATTTCTAATGACTGTTATTTTTTTTTTTTTTTTTTTTTTTTTTAATTCAGACTGTTTGTTATAGGAAGTTATGTTCATAATTTATTTACTATATGTTAATAACTATAATTTCATAACTCCATAACTGTACATTCATAACTATAACTACTAACTCATAAATGTACATTCATAACTCCATAACTTACATTCATAACTCCATAATTGTACATTCATAATTTTCGAATTTATGTTCAATATTTAGAGCTCATGTTCATAATTTATAACTATATGTCATAATTGTAAGTTCACTATGTCAAGAAGCTATTTGTTCATTAATCTCGATAATTCTGTAATCATAACTATTAACTGACTTCATACTTATATAACTGTATTCTAACTCATAAAGTATTATAACTCATAATTGTAATTCATAATTTCGAAAGTTATTTACAATTTATAGCTTCATTGTGATAATTTTATCACTATAAGTATAATTGTTAATTTCATATGTTAGTATCTTTGTGTTTATTATTTTTTATAATTCTTTAATGTATTTATCGACATAATCTGTTATCATTTCATTTATACTTCATAACTGTACTTTCTAATCCAATCAATTAGATTTATTACTTTGTAACGGCAAAAACAGCGCGCGATTTTTTTTTTTTGTTTCTATATTACGCGGATTTGTTATGAAAGGAACGACGTGTTTTCAGGGCGTGTCCACATATTTTTGGACACGTCCAGGGGATAATTGCCCAAAACTACTTGATAGTTGTATTTTGAAAATTTGGTGTAATCCCAATTACACGTAACTATGTATTGTGATTTCGCGATTTAGTTGATGTAAACCGATGAACAATCACCCATTGTGTTTTAAATCAATAAGTAGAGTTACAAAAAGTACTCAAACCAATTAAAACTTTTTTTGGATTTCGATTAGGTGACCATGGTTCGGTTCAACCGGACCGTTATTTTATTTTTTACGAACTGAACCGAAACGGTCCGTACGGTTCAGGCGATTCGTTAATGTCTCCTCAATAATATTTTTTTTGTTTCGGAACGGAACGTTCTCAGTCCCCAACCGTAAAAAAAAAAAAAAAGAAAATTTAATTGAATTTGCAATTTTTGGTGCTTCAAAAGTTAAACAGCGGCCAATGGGTGGCAGTGCTGTTTTCTGCCAATAGAGGTATTGAGTAGCATTCATCGTCTCTTAATTTAGGTTTTTTTTTTTTTCTTCAAATTCGTTAAACCGCGGTTTAACCGGAATCTCCGGTCTGAACGGAACCGGATTTTTTTTATAAGTTCCGGTTCCTGTTTCTATTGCGAACCGAACGGCGGTTCCGAACGAACCGGTAACGTGTCATCCTAGTTTTGAGATTTCTATTACATTGTAGATGAAGAAAGTTTTGTAAGAAGGACTCAAAAATTGTCTGTTAAGGAGATTATGGTTTTTTTTGTAAAATGTAATGGTGGTAAGATGAGAAACAATATTTGGTTATTTTTTTTAACTCATTGTTAAAAAAAAAAATATTTTAATTTACAGTTTTTGAGACTCTTAGATGGAGTATATATGTAGATCCTGCATATGCAATTACTATGATTGTGGGTGCAGCGGTGAGCGGTTAATTCAGCCAAGCTTCAATTATTGCTAATCCACAAAAAAAAAAAAAATTAAACAAAAATTAAAAAAAAAATTAGAGCATAAAACAGTGAGAATTAGAGAATTCAGGTGTGAATATGCAAGGCATTATCCAGTATTCCATCAGACTTTAATATCCCACCGAAACAAAAATATATAACAGAGTGTCACTGAATATCTTCAAAAGTTGTCTTAAACTTTACACTATTCACTTTTCTCTGAATGTTTATCTTTCAGGCTGGAAACAGTAATTAAGTTACAAAATAAGTGAACATGAAAAAGTAGATGTAAGGAAACTCTATTATAGAGAAAATGATCAGTGCAGGAAAACATATGCTATTCTGCAGACTATACAAGTGAATGAGATGTGAAATGGTGAAAATATTATTAGCTGGGATGAAAGAGACCTATATTTTCAGAAAACCAAGGATGAATTTCCATAGTTGTTGAGTGCTAACTTGAATCACTTTGCTGAAGGTCAGAATATCCCGAGTAGTTTGCTGAAATCAATGATAAGCGTGATGATATCGGCAAACCACGAGGGATTTCTTTCAATAGCAGTACTTATCTCTAAATTCAAGCATAGAGATAGTACCTACCAACATTCCAAAGTATGAATGTTGATTGTTTTAATTACACCTCTTCAATCGATGGAACCCTCCATCAGATGTCTCCCACTTTTGGCCTTCACAAGCATCTATCAATTTTAGAACCTCCAGATTAGGCAACATACTAATAGCGCTCAGCTCACTCCATTGCAGATTAGACTTCAACAAGCTAAGTTTCTTAAGATTTGGTAAACTAGTTGCCCATGAGATGCTACACATAACAAGGTTGAGATCCATCCACCTTCTGATGCTTAGTTTCTCAAGCTCCTCCAAGTGCACAAAATTATAAAAACAATCTATACTATTATCATAGTATCTACCATCAACCCCCAATATTTTTAAATTCGGAATCATTGTAAATAGATCCTTTGTACATAATTTAGAATCCAACCAAGATATATTCTCTAAGTTTCTATAAACAACCGACGGAGTTTCTAATGAAAAAATTCTTCCAATGCAAAAATTCCTTAATAGTGGCATTTTCCAAATTCCAGATGGCTCGTAGGAATGCAATGTAACACGATCCCCACTAACAATAAAAGTTTGCATATTACTCCAATGCTCAAAGCGCTTTGCATCAAAAGGGTTATATGTATACAAAGCTAAGTATCTCAAATGAACAAGATTCGCAAACACATTTAGTGCCTTATCTACATCGGAAAAACTACTTCTCATGTCTACTACTCTTAGTAGTTTTATGTGTGAAAATAGACTTTTCAAATCTTCATTCCAAAAAAGGTAAAGATGACTTAAGTGAAAGGAATGAACACGAGATTTGTGAAAGCACTTATCTTCAAACCTGAATCTTTCATTATAGAGAGATCTTGATGTATGACTTATCCAACGACAAGATTTTTTAACATCATTGACATTCAAGAGATTTTCAAGTCTAGCTTCTCTCAAGGACAAATCTCGCAACATATCATGGATCCTTATTCTCTTCATTTCCCCATTGTAGCTATGTTTGCTAACTATAACAAGACTTCTATCAACAAGATCTTGCAAGCATTCCATTGCAACTTTCTCCAAATTCACATGCTTCACAATGCTCAAAAATCCCTCTGCCGCCCACAACCTAACCAACTTCTTCACAGAGATCTCATAGTCTTCTTCAAAAATTCCAAAATATAGAAAACATGCTTTTAAGTGGTGTGGTAATTGATTGTAACTCAAATATAGTATTCTAGAACATGCATCACTAGTATCACCCATCACACTTTTTGCAACATTCATCCACTTTTCCTCCTCCTCTTCTGTCTTGGAGAGAAGACTAGCTACTATAGTAATAGCTAGAGGTAATCATTTACATTTCTTCACTATGTCTCTTCCAATTTGCTCAAACACTAGAAGGAATTCTGTTTTACCAAAGACTTTGCAGTAGAGATTCCAACTTTCATCGGCATCTAAGAAAGACATGTTAAGAGAAGAATTACCTGAGCTAGCATATTCTGCCACCTTTCTGAGTCGAGAAGTTATTAGTATACGGCTTCCATTATTATCATCTGGAAAGCATCTTTGCACACTATCCCAAGCAGTAGTGCTCCATATATCATCCATCACTATCAAATATCTTTGTTCCTTCAAGTGTTTACGCAGGCGTTCTGCTAATTTGTCTTGGTTAGTGCCCTGTTTAGGTAATTGGTCTTGGTTAGTGATCTGTTTATGGACTTCATCTCTTGATGCTGCAGTAACACAACCAATAAGGCATCAGAGCATTTGTTCCTCGTCAAACTCTTGGGATACAGTAACCCATGCTCGCATGTCAAAATAAGAAGTAATTGACGGATGTTCATAAACTTTTTGTGCTAAAGTGGTCTTGCCTATTCCTCCCATGCCAACAATTGAAACAACTAGTCTCCCCTTAGTTGTTTGTTGCAAGAGCAGCTGATCCAATATCTTCTCAAATAGCTTCTCGCATCCGACCATTCCACCATCAAACTTTGAAGCTTTTTGGGAAAAGTTACTCACAATAATTTTCTTGTGTACTAGATGATGCAGTGATGATCCTTTGACAAGCTGTAGTCCTCTTTGTCGGATCCGACCAAGGAGTGAAACATCAGTGAGTCTTTGGTTTTGTGATGAAGCTGTCTTTGCAAGCTGCTGGTATTCAGTTTGAATCCTAATTAACTCATTCCTGAAGTAATCAGTCTGTTTTTCTGCTTCATTGAAGATTTGATGAAGCTTCAGCAGGCAAGCTGTTACATGAAGACTATCCTTTGCTAAATAAATGGCAGTCAACTTCATCTCAATCCTTTCTTCCGCTTTGAACGATGCATCTCTGATCTGTGCCTCTAAATCTTTCATCGCCCTCACCCTCACATCATCATAGGCGATCTCAGATTTCTCAAGACTTTGTTGCAGCAAGCTCAGATTTTGATGGAGAGAAACTATATTTTGTTTGACTTCAGCCATCTCACTGAGGCGAGAAGTCAAAAGTATACTATCCCATACAGGCTGCTGCTTTCCATGAAGCTTGGGAAAGCAAGCCTTTATACGAAGACGGTTTGATGACGCTTCTTCGTCCAAATCCATCTCTCTCATCTCAGCCTCCAGAATTTGTTGCAGCAAGCCAAGATTTTCATGGCCAATTCTGATCTGTGCCTCTAAATATTCTATAGGCAAACGTGGTTGTGACTGCAAGAAATGTAGATACAGTGTTTCCATAAGCGAAGTTACAGCAGCGTAAGCCATTTGCTTCTCTCACTGTGGAAGAGGAAGAATTTGGAAGAAATGAATGATTAGAGTGAACAGACACTATTGTTGTCAAAAGAAAATTGGAAAAGTAGAAGACAAACATACATTATTGTTTGACTTTTAAAGCTGCATTAGTGGAGAAATTTTGGGGGTGTTTGCAGGGATGGATGTATGTTGTATAAGCAGGGGCCCTGGCCCCCTCCCCCAATTTTATTTTTTATTTTTTTTAGTATAATAATAATAATAATATAATAATAATATAATAATAATAATAATAATAATAATAATAATAATAATAATAATAATCTATACTACTAACATCTAAATGTTTAGTTAAATATTTAATTAACTTACCAAAATATTAACTTGTATTAATTGTGAACATAGAAAGATTGAGCTAAATGAAAAAGACACAAAGAATTGATATTTTTTTAAACTAAGGGTGTGTTTGGAAACCCGAAAAATGATTTCTGGAAATCATTTTTCGGGTTTTCACTGTTTGGAAAGAAGGAAAATTTAAAGTCAAAGGAAAATGAAGTATTGGTCAATGGAAAATGAGCTTGTTTTTCCGAAAAAAACAACTTTCTCTTTTTTTAAAAGGGAAGTCATTTTCCAGATGTTGACTTTTCACTTTCTCTACTTTCACGCTAATTTCTTCTTCATCTGCTGACTTCGCTCACTGGTTTCGGCGTCCTTCCGGAAATCAGTGAGTTTCCTTTAAGCTTTGGTTTCCGGCGAAAATCTGATTTCCGCCGGAAATCAAAGGTATTTTTTTTTAATAAAATAAATACACATCTGGTTTCCGATATGGAAACCATGACATGGTTTCCCTATCGGAAACCATGACATGATTCCGGCGGGTTGTTTCCGCCGGAAACCAATGAAGACCCTTTTTTTTTTTTAATTACTTATTTTTTTAATGTTATATGATTATATTAAAATTATTTTAGTATTATTATTATAAATATTTTTATATTCTAAATAAATAATTAAAATATTTATTTATACAATTCTACTCATTTTTCAGAAAATGAACCAAACACACCAATGCAGTTTTCCAGAATACAACCAAACACGGAAAGAAATGTTTTCCGGAAAATGAAACATTTTCCAGAAAACATTTTCCAGAAGTCATTTTCCTGCTTTCCAAACGAGCCTAAAGAATTATGAAGATTCAACATCTCAAGTAAATCCATCTACAAGTATTGAACATGTGCAACAACTTCATGATTTTAGAGCACTAGAAAGTATTTCTAATCTCTGTCAATGGTTGGTGAAAACTAGAAAATTATTAGACATCTATCTTCTTTTGTTCAGAATAGTAACTCTCATTCTCACGTTTCTCGTATCTACAACTACTACAAAATGATCTTCTGTCCTGACTTCGCAACAAGATGGATGATCAAACTCTTAATGCTTGTTTGTTAGTGTACATTGAAAAGAAAGCAAAACAATTAGTATAGATTCAACTATAGATGATTTTCTTGATTACAAGAGACGTTCTAAATTTTAGTAGATTTGTAATGTAATGATCTATTTTGGTATATATTAAATAATATTAATATATTTAATTGTTCACTCTTCAATCGCCCCCCGCATTATATAATCCTAGCTCCGTCCCTGGTTGTTATGAGAGAGAGAGAGTTTTAGGAGCAATGAAAAATTGCCTATGTAAGTAGGTATCTCTCCAACCAAGCTGTTCTGGAAAACAGCAAGGTACTGAAGCTTGAACAAAGATTGGAATTCCAAATGGATTCCTCCTGTTAGATAATTAGTACCCAAAGAGAGATCGATCAAATTAAAGCAATTTGATATGTTTTTCGGTATGTCACCTGAAAATGAATTGTTTGTGAGATTAAGTACTTGTAGTCTTGAAAGTCGACCAATTTCCTCTGGAATTGTGCCTCCAAAGCTATTGTTGTAAAGCAGCAATTCCCTTAGAAAACTCAAGTTACCAATGGAAGGAGACAAAGAGCCTTCGAGTTTCCGAGTGCAAATCAATTTTGGTGTACTCTTTGGTGTTTGCGACCACAAGTGATTCCAAACCATTCACAGAAATGGGCGGACTCATTCCACGAAGCAGTAAATTGAAGAGGATCGTTAGTATGCTTGCTTTAATGAAAGCAAAGCTTGGTGATCTGTATAATTTCCAGGTTTGGAGAGGGAGGTGCTGCAGAGGAGGAATGTGGAGAAAATTGAGATAATGGCATGGAAAAGTAGTTGTATGGAGCCCATTTTTGTAAAGAAAAGACATTACTTGAGAAAAACTTAAGGAAATTAAAAGAAGGACAAGTGATATGATATTTCACTTTGAGTTGTTTATATAGAGCTTCAAGGCCGCTTATCCTATTTACAATGTGGGATTACAATCTTATGCTATGGACCTGTGTCCCAATCGTTATATCCTACACCACGGCGTACATAGCACTGTGCGCCGCGCGCCTCCCAAAACGACGTCGTTTTGGGGGCGTGTTAGGAGGCGCGGTAGGAAGTTGCTGAGATTATGTGTATTTGTTCACAACGTTATGTGTATTTGTTCACCAACGTTATGTGTATTGTTTATACAGTTATGTGTATTTTTTATACAATTATGTACATTCTTTTTATACAATTATGTACATCCGAATCAAAAAAATTGTGTGTATTATGTTAAGAGTTGATGTGTATTATGTTAAAGTTTATGTTTATTATGTATTATGTTAGATTATGTGTATTATCTTTTAAAAGAGTATGTATATTTTGTTATAACATTATGTGTATTCATGTATAACATTATGTGTATTCATGTATAACATTATGTAATTCTTGAACAGCGGGGTTTTTTAAAGAAAAGCCTACCGCCATTCACTGGGGGCGGGAAATTTAAAAAAATAATAATTAAAACGACGTCGTTTTGCATCTGGGCGCATAGTGCAATGTACGCCGTGGTGTAGGATATAAATTGCCCCTGTGTCCAGCATGCATTGTGGGCATGGTAATGGCGCGTTAGTGGCACCATTATCTTCCACTTTTTTTTTCTTTCCATTTTCTTTAAATTTCAGACCGCTTGGTTATAGGAATATATGTTCATAATTTTATCACTATATGTTCATAATGTCAGAGTTCTGTGTTCATAATTCTATAACTGTACATTCATACTTTCGTAATTGTACATTCATAATTCTGTAACTGTACATTCATAATTTAATAACTGTAACTTCATAATTTTCAAAGCTCTATGTTCACAATTTTAGAGCTCTATGTTCACAATTTTAGAGCTCTATGTTCATAATTTTATCACTATATGTTCATATTGTAAGTTCATAATGTCAGAGCTCTGTGTTCATAATTCCATAATTGTACATTCATAATTGCATAATTGTACATTATATTCATAATTCTGTAACTGTACATTCATAATTCAATAACTGTAAATTCATAATTTCGAAGCTCTATGCTCATAATTTTATCACTATATGTTCATAATTGTAAGTTCATAATGTCAGCGCTCTGTGTTCATAATTCCATAACTTACATTCATAATTTCATAACTGTACATTCATAATTCCATAATTGTACATTCATAATGCCACAAACGAATAACGCCGTTAACGGCGAGACAAAATTAAATAAATAAATAAATAAATAAATTGAAATGTCGTGTTTTCCCTGAAAATGACGTCGTTTTGGACTCGTGTCCACAATCTATTGTGGACACGAGTCCAAAGCATAATTTGCGGTGGGATTAGCAGTCGGCCATTGAACAACAATTATACTATGGACCATGGTCCAAAACGACAGACACTATAATGTATCTAAACTGACAGTGTCTCGCGTATTATTTTTATTATATTATCAAATGAAACTGTAGTTGTGTTGAATTGAAACTACAGTGTATACAAAATGAAACTGAATAACAATTTTCACATATTTGAGTACTCGTGTATATTGTCCAGCGAAACTGTAGTTATATCAAAATAATACTGTAGTTGTGTTGAAATTAAACTGCAGTTCATATTTGATGTCTGGACCATAATGCATTGTGGACCGTGGTCTACAGTATAATTTGCTACCATTGAAACAAAGGGCTGGTTTGCAATTTTAATTAACCGATGGAACTAATTGACTTGGGTTCTATATAGATCAACTTAATTCGCATAAAATATAGTGG
>VALG01010286.1:0-10875 GCA_009835305.1 Ipomoea purpurea
TTTGTTTAAGAGGGGTATTTTTATTTGAGAAAACCTTTATTTCTTGTTATTGATTATTGTTAATTCTTTTTCAAACCTACAGACATGATTTTCTCATACACTAAGAACATCATTAATATTAGTATGAATTTATTATCTTTTATTTCTCCCTATCTATATTACCATCTCAATATATGAACCCTATGTAACACATAGAATACAAATTTACGGTCAGAACACAATTCACAAATATTTTAAATTCAAAATGTCATTACCATTTCATAAATGTATTCCACACGATTTACTTGTTTCCAATGGACCCAACAAAAGCAAGCACTCTCGTTAACTAACAATTTATGTCATAACAGAAGGTAAAAGGGTTAAATATTAAAACTTTCTAAGCCCATATTATAAGAGTTAGGAAAGACCAAAAACCAGAACCCGCTTCTGTCGTAACGGCAGCGGGTCAACTAGTTTGGCTCCATCCCCCGTGGCCCTTTCCACCGCTTTAGACTCGGGACCGTCCACCGTCTGCACTCCTGACACTCCCAAAGAAAAACCATGTATCGACAGAGATGAAGATAAAAGACCGAGAAAGACGTAGAGAGAGGAGAGAGAGAGGAGAGATTCAAAAAATATTAAAAAGTAAAGGTCTGTGCTTTTAGGCAGTGTTTGGGATAATAAAATTCATAGCGATCAAGCTTATCACGTGGTTTGTTCTTGCTCTACTACCTCCCTCAGACCTATACAAATAGCGTCTATATTACCTAAAGTTTAAGTGCTTATTTATATATGGATCCGCGCGTGCCGGCCTTGCGGTTAGTAGGACAATGCATCGTTTGGTTTTATGAATAAAATTCTTAATTTCCACTGTTATTATTTTTTTTACCCGTGTTTCGGTGTTAAACTTAATTTTTTGTTCCTTATAATGATAATTATACCCCCTGAAAGTCTGAACTCACAGCTTAAAATGGCATGCAAGAAATTAGGCCGCAAATCTCCGACCTCGTTCACCCCTGTACAAGTGACAAACACCTGGTTAGTTAGGCACTAACCTTTTTTTATCTCCGCTTGGATTTTATGCTGCGTTTTTCCCCGGGTGTTGCTTGAGTAAAACTTGAGTGATGGCATTTTGAATTGGGTTTTTATTTTTAACGCTTCGGATTACGTTGCCTTGTTTGAAAAGTTTGGGAAATTTGGGATCATTTGATGGGAGGAGCTAATTGTAGTCATGTTTTCTGCATCTCCCAATGCAACTGTTGATAATGCTTTCTCCCCATTTGCTGCTTAGTTCTTGTGATTCTGGTGAGATGAATGGTATTGGGAAATTTTGGGCTCTGATTCATCATAATATAGTGGTCTGAAGATGCATGAAAGGGGAAGATGGAAAGAGGCTATAATGGTTTTAGAGAAGGACTGGAATTTTGTGATAGTAATAGGTTCACTCAGCTTCTTTCTGGTGGATCCTTGTGGAAGGTACTATAATGTCTAAACAAACATTTAGGGAGTTTTAGGTGTTTCAATCAATATCATTTAAGGGTAGATTAAACTATATATTTAGTTTAATGGTTCAGTAGTCAGTATTTGGGAGAAGAAGAATGTATTCCTTTCGTTTTTAGTCTTGACAGCGGTGATTAATAGTGTGGAAGTCCTGCTCCAATCCTAATTATTGTCCAGTTATGCATCTGTGGATCCCGACTTCTAGTATCCACCTCTTCTGGATCAAGTTCTGGCATACTGATTGATGAATACAATGTAATATATAAATGCAGGCTCTGCTCGACTGGCCTTCCTAGTGATGTTACGTGGGTGGAAGTTAGAGAAACTTCCTTCCATCTTCACAAGGTGAGAATTCACTAGGCGGTCTTTGTTTTCTCATTGAAATTGCATATACTTCACGTAATCATACAATTAATCAATTTTTTTGCGTTCTGTGTGAATGTCTGTGATGGGATCAAAGATGTTTTCGGGTATCTGTTCCTTCTAAATGATCAAGTGTACCAGTAGCTGCTTAAATGCTATGCTAATACTCATCAATTAGGATACCTAAAATATTTTTTCCACCTTAAACCTACCACGCCCACGCTTGCCGAAAACAACCCCATACACGACAAACCGGAATAAATAAAGTCGGTCCAATCATCTACTGTTCTTAGTCAAAATGGCTGTATACAACTAACTCCATTAGTCACTACTGTAATAATCCTAACCTACGTTAAGAACCCAGCAGAGAATACAGAGACCCTGTTGAGGCGCGCACTTAAAACTCCATATATGCCCAAAACCAATTCAAAGGCCACTCGTATGGAGCCCCCTAAATCCGTCTCGTTCCCTACCCCACACGTCGACGAAAACCGGCCTTTATTCATTGAAATACAATGGCATATATTCACCGTCCGGGCCTACAAAACCGCCACAAACTTCGCCCCCCCGAACCACCACCTGCCCACAAACTCACCTGGGTCCCCCCCACCCCCACCCCAACCACTCCATTTCGGCCACCACCACTACCACCCCAGGGCACACCACCACCGGCCACCACCCAATTTCACCACCATGGCACCAACCACTGGCTGGGCACATCACCACCACCACGGCCACACACCATCCACCGTCAGCCGACCTGACCACCGCACCCCACCACCACCACCGCCCACCATCACCCACCTGGCACCCCACCGCGCCGGCCACCATGACTTTAAGCCATGCTAGTTATCCCTACAATATAATCGCCAGCATCGCATTGGCAGTAGTTTTATTTCACTCCAATATTCCTCCAAAGTTTAACCGCGCACGTTTGGTTCACATATTGTCATTTTTTATAGGTGGCATTTGAAAAGGTCCATTCCAATTGCTTAGCGGATTCCACTTTTAATAAGGTTTTTTTGCGATTTTCAATTAAAAGTGTCATATTAAAGATGAGATGATGGCCTAGATATTATCTTATAAATCACTTGTGATTTTCAATATACTTTCTATCCTGTACAAATTTTTGCTGAGACCTAATTAACAGCGCTTAAAATGATGATTGCATAAGCAGTTCTCCGCATTTCTTGTGAACAGAATTACAGCAGGGCATTGCCTTTTATAGATCAAAGAGCCAAAAAACTGAAAAGTCCAACCAACAAATCTTAAACTAAAATTTGGCAGCTTAAACACTGCCTGAATCTGTCTCTTTTGCCGGTATTCATCCTATTAATAAACATAATCAATTCCATCCAGAGACATAATTTACCATAGAGCCATGCAGAACTTCAAATATCCATTACTCGAACGGAATGAACATTTTTTACAATTCAACGGATTAAAAATAGAAATAAAAAATGCCAAACCCCAACCCCTAACTGAGAGTGACCTGGACCATCGGACTCCAACACCACTCTGTCCAACCACAAACAATGACAAATACGTCTTGGCTCTCACTACAACAATAATTAAATAAAACTTTCACATTGGTTGTCACACCCCTATCACCTGCTAGTCTTCCACACTCAACACTTCTTCACCCCACTCCCTACACAGCTATACACCCAGAAACACAAACAAACAAAAAAACAACGGGCCTCACAAACTCCTTACAATTTTTCATCTGCTTCTTTTCTGGAATATTTAAATTTGAAAGTTCTGGACAATTAATACGACCCAAAACCTCATGCTCTATTTTGTAAGAAATCTTGGTATAAAATTGATTAGCTATCCAAGCCCACCATTCATTCTCGCGCACTCCGGCCAACAAAACATCCAACAATCAGTCATGATGAAATTCAAATTATTCTATTTTTTAAATTATGTTAAATACAAATTGGTGTTTTTTTTTTGTTGCATTAAGTAATGGCTATTTTGCATTATACCATAAATTAAAAAATTATACAAATGTAAAAGGTTTGATATTAAATTGTGAAATTTTAAAATTTGAATATAATTATAGTTCGTAAAAAGATATTTTCCTCATGTGCTTTATCAAAATACAAATATAATTTTCCAAAGCATTCATATAGTAGGTCTATTACAGAAATATTAACTTCAAGCTTAAATATTGGTGTTAACAAATTTTTTTTTTTTCTCGAAAAATGTGTTCAATAAATAAGATTTTCAATCGATTTATCTCATTTTATATATATCAGTATGATATATTGGACGCATATTGGGCCCATTTAGGTAACCAAGGCTACGACATATTGGTCCCAAACCTTACTTTCACTCACATTATGGCCGTTCCACAACAAAACCCCAACCCTCCGGACGTAGTTGGCTCCACTGGTCCCACTCCATTTATATAACACCTATTCTACACTCACTCTCAAAATTTTATGCATATACATATGAGAAAAGGCGTCAAAATAGCCCTAAACTTTAGTCAAAAGTCAATTAGGCCCCAAACTTTAAAAAGTGCAATTAAACTCCAAACATCAAATTGGCATCAATGAATGCCCAAAACCGATAAATAAACCTGTTAATTATCAGTCATTTCATTCCACGATGGATCCGGCCCATCGACAAAAACTCTGGCCGTTCGTCGTCTTCCACGTGGAGGAAGACGACCCA
Organism: Ipomoea purpurea; assembly: GCA_009835305.1. NCBI lineage: Eukaryota > Viridiplantae > Streptophyta > Magnoliopsida > Solanales > Convolvulaceae > Ipomoea > Ipomoea purpurea. The sequence goes on from VALG01010286.1 coordinate 4,525, forward strand.
GATTGGCCGTCTTCCCATTGGAGAAGACAGCTTGTCTGGTCGTCTCCCAGACTGGAGAAGACACCGGCACGTTGATTTTTTACGCCGTGGGCGGAATTTTGTCACCGTCGCGATTTAATGACATAATAATAGTCATTTACCGTTTGGTTCATGACCAATTTGATATGTTTGAGGTTAATGCACTTTTTCAAAAGCTTAGGGCCTAAATGCCTTTGGGGTAAATTTAGAACCTATTTGACCCTTTCTCTATTATCATTAATATAAGCTATATAATCCAAAGATACCATATATAAAGGGTTATTGTGGCAAAAGATCGTCAAGATAAACTTGAGATCAATTCTTATAAGTACAATTCTTCCTGAACCAGCTCATGTATCTCTCCGGAGCAACGGAAAACTACTCATGTATCTCCTCGGAGCGAACGGAGAAACTAACTCATGTATCTCTCGGAGCAAACGGAGAAACTAGCTCATGTATCTCTCGGAGCAAACGAGATTAATCAGGTGTATGGGTTAACACACACACACACACACACACACACACAAAAAAAAAAAAAAAAAAAAAAAAAAAAAAAAAAAGACAATGACTATAAGGTATATTATTGTGTACTAAAGGTACTTTTTTGGTGCGTTAGAGAGGTCTATGGACCCCAAATATTGAAGGTACATTATTTGATACTTGATAGTATAAAAAATAATGTATTTTCATTTTTCAGTACTCAAATACGGAGTAATATATTTTTTTATAAATACAAGGTACATTTTGAATTTTGAATATACAAAAGTATATTATTTTGTGTATTGAATGTATATTATTTGATTGTATACAAAATAATGTAAATACATAGAATGTACAAAATGTCATTACAACTAATTTTTTATATATAGGATCAAGTGCGGTGATCAGCTTCCTGTGAAAGATGTGGTTTAATATCAGCCATTGATCTAATCAAAATCTAACAGTCCAGATTGAACACAGATTTTTTTTTTTAAAAAAACGCGGTGGCAATTTGATCATTTTGTATCTAGGTCAAATTTTAAGTGCGTCGGTCTAAAGTTTTAGGTGCATGTTTTTTTCTTCTTAAGGTGTGTGGTCTATGTGCTTTAGGGACGTTAGTTGTTGAAACTTAAAGTGCTCGGCCTAAAGCTTTAGGTGTGTTGATGTTCTTAAGATGCACTATTTTTTTACAGTTTGCTTAAGGTGCACTATTCTTTAATCCCAGCGATGCTTGGACCTCCAATTCCTTCTTAGACACTTCTATGTCCATTTGTAATTCATTTTGCTTCGCTGTAACAGATTCTGGAATTCTTGGACTATTTTTTGTTGTTTCTACAGTCGATTGCGTCTTGTAAGTTTTCTGGAAATTCAAGAAAATCTAAAAGGACACACCATTTTTTTTTTCTTTTTAAACTTTTATTGATTTGAACCGTTGATTTAGATTTGATCAACGACTCAAATCTAACCTCATCTTTCACTGGGTGCATCTTTACACCAGAACCACTCCCTAATATATACAGAGTATTCATACATTTATTAAATTTATATAAGAAAATTTTATTTCGATGTATATCTTAAAATAATGACTAAAATTTCTCTCATCACAAAAAGAAAAAGAAAATAAAATTTTTGACTCTTTCATGATACTAATTAATACGGCAACTACCTCCACATCAAATCCGGAGCTTCAATTCTCCCATAGACCCATATATACCATTAGGTTTAAGTAAACCATCACTCAATTATGGGTTTGAATTTTTTACTAAAAACAATTGTGATGTTAAGTTAAATATGTGAATAAGAGAAAATAAAATGCAATGCTATTTTTATAAAAGAGTCATCATGTCATATTTTCACATTAAAATCACTACTTAATATTTAAATAATTTTCAATTTACTAAAATCATGTGGTCAAGCGCATAACTATAGCTCTTTCAAATAGGAGAACACATATTTGAACAATTAGTGGAGCATTGACGCTAAGTCAATAGTACTCCGATCCAATAAAAAATTTCAGTTTAAAACTTTAATATAATACAAGTAATTTTTAAAAGGAAAATGACGAATGTTTGTTTAAATAAAATAAAATGTTGAAAAATTCCGCAGATAGCTATGACGTGATAAGCGATCGATCAGCACTGAAGCCTCTTAGGTCTTAGCAATAGTTGTAATGCCTACAAATCATAAAAATTCACTAATATAACCTTGAGAATTCATCAAAAAATATAATAATAATAAAATAATATAATAATATTATATATAATAATATAATAATAATAAAATAATAATAAAATTACCCTACGTGCCCGATCATGTCTAAGTTGTAACAGTTTCTTTCTAATAATTAGACACCCTTCTTATAGATGGTTTAATTAAACCAAATGGACATAATCTAGACATTGTAAAAGGTGTTAAGAATAATTTGTATACATTACGTGATTTAAAAGAAGTTATAGGCTTATTATTATTATTATATTTTATATATTATTATTTATTATTATTATTATAATTATTATATTTTTCAACACTATTACTTATTACAAGTTAAGTATTTGTTATATACCTTTCTAACTATTAACACAAAGAGTCAAATTCTCCTAACGAGGATTCGATCTTATGACCTTGTCTCATAAGGACAAAAAATAAGGACTTCAGAAAAGATAATAATTTTAAATTGAAATTACGGAAATTAATTAGATAAAAAATATGTGCAAAAATCCGCATAACACCGACATGGCCGTAGGGCTACGTATCACCATACTCGTGAAATTAGTAACTGATAGCCCACCTAGCACCGACAGTCACCTACCCGACCGATTAGCTTATTGTTCCCTATCTTTTTTTAAAGGTATTTCCTCAAACCATATCATTTTGAACAAAATAACCATAAATTGTTCAAACTCTAAATTTTTATAATTATCAAATATTAAAAAATTAAAAAATTAAATAATTTTTTTAAAAAAATAATAAATAAAAAAAAATCCGGGGGCGCTAGGCATCCCCGAACGTTCCAATGAGTGCTTAGTAAATTTTTTCAACCATGTAAAAAATTAGAACAATGCATACCCTCTAATTTTTTTTTTTTCCCTACATCTTTTTTCTTCTAACTTGACATCATTTAATTGGTTTAATAATTAGTGATTGGTTAACATATTTATGAATGACCAAGTGACTTGTAGTCCACTGGTATCGGGTTACTCCCCTAAGTGGGAGGTGTAAGGTTCAAACCTAAGTTAAGGCTATAGTGTATTTATGTAGAGTATCCCCCTTTCTTACAAAAAAAAAAAAAAACATATTTATGAATATTCAATGATTAGAAGCCATATCATGTAAAAATATAGGAGGGGAAAGAAACAGTTTTCAAAAAATAAAAATAATAAATAAATGGGTAGCAGGACACATAGATGACATACCCATTATCATCATATCGAAAGGGTGACGATAGAGCTTGGGCCGCATAACGCTGATAACTAGGAACGTCGTAAAAAGGATACCGGCGGCCGCCGCATGCCAACCGTATCCCCTTATCGGATAATTAACATTGCCGTGGTGGTGCGCCTCATAGCCGCCGCCGCCGCCCATGGGATACTCCGGCAACCCTCTTCTGCCGGCGTACATATACGGATCCTCGATGGCACCATAGCCGTAGCCATTTTCGTAATTAGACGAAGATCCATAGCCACGATTCAACAATGGATGCCTGAGATTCACAATCTTCACCTCTGCGTGTCTGCCGGACCTTGCCAGAGCAGTCAAGAGTCTGTTCGGATCCACTTCCCCGGAAACCTAGCAAGTCCTTCCTCAGCGTCGATGCTAACTGAATATACACCTTCACCCCATAAATCATACAATTAAATATTCAATCTCTTCAAATAATTCGATTTAAAGAAGCTTTTAACATTAATTCATCCAAAACTAAAGCAATTTTACCGATTACGCACCATTTATGGAACTCAGAACTTCCAGGACGTTTAACTTGCATGAATCGCATTGGCACGTCCCTTTCAAAATACAACCCTACAAATTAAACAGCATCGATAATAAGCATTAAATCACATTTCGGCGGCAACAGATTTTACTAAGATATTCATAATCTTAAGCTCTCGATCCAATATTGTATACGTACCGCATGTGCTACCGGCTCCATTGATTCACGACGGCTGCAACTATTTAATTATTATAACCCTAATGCTGCTAATCCAGAAACTGTGTGTATATATATGTGCATAATAATCCAGAGAAAAGTATATCAGTATATGGTGATCAATGATCAATATGGAAAGAATATCGAGTTATTAATGTAAATGTTTGTACTATGTCATTTTATTACTCTATATATATGCAAGAGTGTGTAAATACTCCATTTTTCCTTTAATTGATTTATATATGCCAACTATATTGGGTTTCACTATACATAACAATTTTTTTTTTTTTTTTTTTTTTTTTACAAGTGATGTCAAGTGGATCGTTGATTTGTCATGTACCCCGATCAAGGTTTAGATGAATTATATTATAACATTAATCAATCGTTATGCTATGGACCCATGTGTCCAGCATGCATGATGCTGGACACGGGTAACAGTGCCGTTAGTGGTATTGTTATTTTCCATTTTTTTTTTAAATTTCAATCCGCTTCATTATATGAGTTATGTCATAATTTATTTATTATGTTCATAATTGTAAGTTCATAATGTCAGAGCTCTGCATGTGTTCATAATTTATAACTTACATTCATAATTCATTCATAATTCCATAATGTCATTCCATAATCCATAACTGTACATTTATAATGACACAAAACGAATAACGCCGTTAACACCGAGACAAAATTAAAAAAAAAAAAAAAACAGGAATGACACGTTTTCCTGAAAACGACGTCATTTTGGACTCGTGTCCACACTGCATTGTGGACATGGGTCCAGGGCATAATTTGCGAACATTAATGTACGTCGTGTCATGCCAACCTAGCTACCTTAAAATGCAGGTCATATTGGCCCAACCTACCTTTGTACATTGGATTATGAGTTAGTGGATTGGACGCCTCGGTGATCATCCCCAAGATGTAGATACACACTGTATCGAACTGGGTAAACATCGTATGTGTTGTTTTATTGCCTGCTTTAGTTTTCCTTTATTAACTTCATCAGAAATTTATCTAACTGACTGACAGCTCCCGAATCTGAATAAGTCAGTCTAGTTCTTCAGTAGAATTATCACTAATAATAATCCTAAACTGAGAGAATGCAAAATTACAAATCAGGTTCCTGGTCAAGACTTTTTTGACACGTTCAGTCCAGTTGTAAAACCAACCACAGTCAGGTTGCTTCTTTCTATAGTTATATCTTCTGGTTGGATTGTGAGACAACTAGATGTTCATAATGTTTTTCTTAACGGTAATTTGACTGAAACTGTTTACATGCGACAACCACCTAGATATATTGATGTTCAATTTCCTAATCATGTATGCTTGTTGAAGAGATCATTGTATGGATTGAAACAAGCCCCAAGAGCTTGGTTTAACCGTCTTCATGCATTTTTATTATCTATTGATTCTAGGCATTGAAAACAGATGTGTCACTATTTTATACTCCCAGAATTCTACTTATGTTTATCTTCTTGTCTATGTTGATGACATTCTGGTGATGGGCAATGATCCGAATCTTGTAAGTTATTTATTGTCAAAATATCTACTACTTTCAAGATTAGGGATCTTGGTGAACCAGGTTATTTCTTGACATTGAAATGATGAACAATCGTAATTCACATTCAATCAGAAAAGAGATTACACAAGAGAGTCCTATAGTAAAGCTACCACTAAAGGCTCCTGTACAATAGGATTAACTAGTCAATTATAATACTAGCCACAGATAAATAAACCATATACTATATTATTACTAACACACCCCCTCAAGCACAAGGTTAGAGGGCAACAACATTGAGCTTGTCTCGTAGAGCCTGAAAACGCGGAGCTGGTAGTGTTTAGTGAAGATATCGGCTAGCTGGTCCTTAGTTGAGACGAAGCTAACAATAAAATCTCTTGATGCAACCTTGTCCCGGACAAAGTGGTAATCGATCTCAACATGTTTCGTACGGACGTGAAACACTGGATTTGCTGCAAGGTAGGTGGCCCCCAGATTGTCGCACCATAGTGTGGCCGGTGAGCCAGAGTGCAACCCTAGTTCCCGGGAGTAAGGAGATGACCCACGTGACTTCAGCGAGACATCAGCAAGTCCTTTGTACTCTGCCTCTGTGGAAGATCTGGCAACAGTACACTGCTTGCGAGAGACCCAAGAAACACGGCATAGCCACTGTGGACTTACGGTCGACTGGACATCTAGCCCAGTCTGAGTCAGT
>VALG01010291.1:2564-19943 GCA_009835305.1 Ipomoea purpurea
TCTCATAAAAAGAACTTACACTTTTTCACTATAAATGGTTGATTATATTGAGAAAATTTTCCCTATCAACCTTTAATTGAAAAAGGATTACGTGGTAAAATCATCATAAATAAAAAATTTCAATAAGTCAAGTTTCATTAAATTGAATTTAAAATCTTTAGGATTAATTTCAAAAGAGATATTTACAGTTGCAGAGTTGCAGCCTTAGTGGAGCCTTAATAAAAAGTATAAGAAAATAAGAAATAAGAATACGTGATTACTAAGCAAGTTTGCGTTATACATATTCGTTCTTTTTATTTATTGGTTCCCATCTTTCACTTTCGCTTTTATGTCGCAGCGTCGGTATGTACCCGCGTCACGATCGCACTAAAATTTGCGAGTCCCAAACTTCTTGCCCGCACGCATAACGGTAAATTAGATTGCACGCGACAGTATTAATATGAAAATTTATATCATGCTGCATGTATAGCTCAACTGGTCATAGAGGTGATTCTTTGGAATGATGACCAAGGATCGAGTCTCACCAATTGCAGTGTGGGAGCAACCTCTTAAAGTGAGGGGGGGCTTATTGTGCGCAGTGAGCACCGGTTTTAGCCAGTTTGAGTGGCAGTTCATGTTCAGTTGAGTCACATGATTTACATCCTCACCAATTGCAGTGTGGGAGCAACCTCTCACGTTTAGGGGGGTTATTGTGCGCAGTGATCAACCATTTTACATCCTCACATGCGTGTGGGAGCAACCTTCTCAAAGGTGAGGGGGCTTATTGTGCGCAGTGAGCTCCGTTTGGCCTTTATGGTTCATGTTCATTTTGAGCACCATGTTTACATTCCCAAAGACCCTGGCGGGGCCCTTAGGGTTGAGGTTTCATTTTTGGAATGATGAAATGTTATCATGGACCATTCATTATGAATTCTAGATCAAAATAATGTTGTTTTGATATTTAAACTTTAACTTTTTGTATTTTTTTTTTTTATGTTTCAATATAAATTATAATTTATTCAAAGTACAAAATCAATATTTTTAATGCACAAAATTTCATAACATGAGATACAAAAAAATATTAAACAGATACACGTGTTATATATTTACGTGTTAATTACCGAAATGTTGCCCTTGACTATAGCAAAATTACAAATTTGGTCCTTGACTATTTTTTTTTACCAATTAAGTCCCCCAACTTTAAAATCTTAACCAATTTAGTCCTTCGTTTGTTTGACCGTTAGTCAACCATTAACTTGGGACCAAATTGATAATTTTCTATAGTCAAGGGACCATTTTGGTAATTAAATTTAAGGGTGGGCAATTCGGTTTAGTTTTCTCGAACCGAACCGTACGAATAGTTAAGATTCAGTAATATCCCAAACAATTGAACGGTAATAGATTCTTGTATACCGAACGGTTCGATAAAAACTCGAAAACCGAACTGAATTGTTCGATAAAAAACGAACCAAACCGAATACCGTTTGAACTTTGGATTGCTATTTTGTTATATATTGGACTTTAGATATGGACTATGAAACACCATACGACATAATATAGAACTTTTTTGATAACAAACCATAAGAAATCAAATAAAAACATTTACGGATTTTATCCCGTGAGAATATGAGCTGAACGACAAGAGCAAGCAGCAGGGACTTTAGTTTACTTTTTATTATTTGTTTATTTATTTATATTATTATTATTATTATATTAAAATCAAACGGTATCAGTTCAGTTCAATTTTTTATCGAACAATTCGGATTAGATTTTTATCGAACTGTTCGGTATACAAGAATCCAATACCGTTCGGTTGTTCGGTATATTACCGAACCAAACTAGTTCGGTTTGGTTCGAAAAAACTAAACCGAATTGCCCACCCCTAAAGTTAATTACCAAAATGGTCCCTTGACTATAGCGAACTTACCAATTTGGTCCCAAGTTAACGGTTGATTAACGGTCAAACAAAACGGAGACCAAATTGGTTAAGATTTTTAAAGTTGAGAGACTTAATTGGTTAAAAAATAGTCAAGGACCAAATTGGTAATTTTGTTATAGTCAAGGGACCATTTCGGTAATTAACTCTATATTTACTTATTCTTAAATCTGATTTATGTAGATAATATATATCCTATAAGCACATAATTTTATAATACAAGCTATAAATTCGTAAAATAAGACACATAATATTTTGTGTTACACAATTACTAATCTATTTCAGGTATAGAATTCATACGCTTAACATACAAAATTGCATAACATGAGACACAGAAATGCATAGCGCGAGACACATACACATGTTTTTATTTACTTTAGTTCAGGTACAGAATCAATATTCTTAAGGTATAGAATTACATAACATAAGACACAAAATCGCATAACACAAGATACAAAAACGCATAGCACAAGATACAAAAGCGCATGTTATATTCACTTTATTTCAGGTACAGAATTCATATGCTTAATGTATAGAGTTGCATAATATGAGATACAAAAACACATAACCCAAAATTAAAACATACACATGCTTTAGTTATAAAATAAAAATAAAAAAATTATAACGTGAATCCAACAATAAACAATCGCCATGAAATTAAAAACTACATCATTTAAGATCAGTATCGACAGTACACTATGAACAATAGTTCACGGTATAACGATGAGATAATATAACGATTGGATTAATATAATGATGTACAAAAGTACAAAACGTAGTCGACTAGTCGCAGCGGAGTAAATATCTTTTAATTGGATGGACTACATTTCAGTATTTGACATTGGTTCGTGAATACGAAGAGAATAATCTCCGTTCACACTGACCATTCTTTTTCATGAATTGGAAGTGACTGCTTTCAAGTTTCAAGGATTTACATATCATAAACCATAGAACTGGAAGGCCAAACAGCCAAGCGGCCCACATAGGACAAACCGATTCCTCCACTCCTTAACCGGATCAAAACTCCTTGCTTTTTGTTTTTCTTCATTTTGACCAATAATCTTGATACTCTCTCGATAAAGCATCGGCAAAAAGGACAAGTCTTTGCTTCTCCTTCAATAATCCTGCCACCACATTTTATTAATTAATATGGATACTCAATATTTTAACCCAATTGCCTAACTCCGATTGATCCATCTATATTCGGTCAAATATTTTATTATTATCTTATTTACTATCCTATTAAAACCTATTTATCTACCCTATCTTCCATAACCTTCCATTCATAACCCACTAATGGCCTATTAATTACCCCTATTAATCCCTCACTAAGACCCAACGGATACTTTCTAACTTACTGCTATAAACAAGGATGAAGAAGTAGGGCTCATCCATCTATTTGCACATGGGAGGACTCTTTCTCACACCACACTCCCTAAACAAGACCCATCACTCTTCCTTACCAAAAGATACCTTATTCACTCATCAGATATGAGAAGACTCTATCACTCTTCCACACAAGAAGAAGACTCTCTTTCGATGTACAAAGCAGCTTTATTCATACACAAATATGTAATAGATACAAGCCAATACAAAGAATTCATAGCCACTTATCTTTTTGGTGTTAGTTATTTTATTTTACTGGTGAATCCACCAACAATGGTTGTGTTGACCTCCTTAATAAAAAAACCCTTAAAACCAACATACATAATTATATATTTTTGCCCCTATAGATAATTAGATTGATTTATCTCTGTGTAGTCTTTTATGAACTAGGATCAAGATTTACTTAATGTGCACCTTTTCAAATAGTGATTGCAGATTTTTTTTTCATCATCCAAAAAGAAACTATTGACGAACATATTTTAAGTACATACAAAATGCTTAATTAAAGCTAAAGGTTGAAAAATTACAAATTTGTCATTATACCTGACAAATACTCTGTAATATTTACTGAGAGTTATGATAAAAGATAAAAAAAAATGAAAATCAAATAATTACGAGAATTGTTTTTGTACTCAGACACTAAATAAGAGCATGTTACTAAGGACTAAATGAGATTAATCATATCCTTATAAGTTGTAATATAATCATGACTTGTTAATTAAAGTTTGTCCTAGCTTCTTCTAACGCAACAAATTAAACTCATCTGGCCCTGCCCAGAAAGCAAAACGACAAACCTTTTGGTACATGAAGAGCAGGTGGCGCAGTGACCGCAAGGGAACGAAAAACCAACTCCGTCTTTTGTCGTAGCAAATCGCACACACTTTTCCCTCGAACAGATCCTCGTACGAACTGCTCCGACCGCATGTCCCCAACTCCTCGTCTTCCTCGTCAAACACACCGTACATTGTCGTCGCCGCCTCTTTCGACAGCAGCCCGCCTACTCTCCGTCGCTATTCCTCCCTCCGCCACCGCGCGCCGCCGTCGCAGAACCCCATCAGCTTCAGCAGTAACGCTATCACCATCACAAACACCGCTGAACCCCATCCCAACAAACAAACAAAAACTAATAAGCATAAGAAAAAAAAAGTTTTATGTAATTAATTAAGCAATTAACTGACCCAGAACTGAGGTGTAGACGAAAACCATAACCGCAAATTCCAATGTAGACCGCCGGTCATCATAGTCCTGCGTGATTGGAATTATATTACAGCAACAAGAAACCCAGAATTAAACAGTGATCAGAAGTAAAAATGCAGAGTTATTCAAGAACCTTAATTATTACCTCAGAAGAAGTGATCATCGGAAAGTTCATCTCAGGAGTCCCAGAAGACATTCTTTTTGGTTCTGTATCTCTTTTAATTTGCCGCTACTTACAACCAAGATAAAACGAGGAGTAAAGCTTAAAAGAATAAGGAATTAATTAAAGGATAATATAATATACAGCAGTACAGGAGGAGTAGAGGACAGCTTAGCTTTACTATATATGATGGATCAAGCTAGCTAAGCTAAGCCGGTGACATATATGGGCTTTGCTTTTCAAACTATTCTTCCCAGTTTAGGTGATTAAAGACGCCAAATGCTTTTACTTTTAACTTTATTACTCATCACAATTCACAACCTATCAAACATTGCAGTTTTGGGGCAATGGTTCAATTTGTTCATCAACACCTGTTGTTGGGATTATGAAAAAGTCAATACCTGCAATGAATGAATGGAGTTTTGGGGACTATGTCTTGGGTCCACTCTACGCAGTAACTCCGTAACTCTAGTAGACTTATGGTGCAATTAATGGCTTGCAGTCGCATTGTTATTTGGTAAAGATGACTTTAATGCCCACTCCATAAATGGTAATATAAAGCCATAAAGCCCTTCAAATTCCCAAGATAGCCTTTGAAAATAACAGGAACTTAATTATATCACGGTCCAGCTACAATAACTTTGCAATATACTCAGTATAAGTTTTGAGTTACGATGCAAACCCACAACTACTACTAAAAAGTGTGCGCTAAATAATTAGTTTTGTGATCCTAATCGACAAATTAAAAGGCACAATGAGATAAATTAACTTAGATTGTAATAATTGATCAGTTCAAATTAAATCCAATAGCCAGACCAACTTGAATCACTTCACTTTTACTAGATGTGGCAACCGGTACAAGGTCGAACCAGCCATGAATCAATATGAAAAAAAGCGAGCTTAGACTTCACCGGGTCTGGGTAGGGCTTAGCCCAAACTTGAACTAAGTTATAGAGGGCCGGTTCATGTCCTATGAAAAATAGCGGAGCCCAGCTCAAAACCGTCCCAGGTCTAGGCCTAGGCACGACCTAGGTCCCTAGCAGGCCCAGGGTTAGGCAAAATCTAGTATGGACTTTATAAATTATAATATATTTTATAATATTTATAAGTTATCAAATAATATTATAAGTCTTATAAAATTTTTTAATAGAAGTTCAAATGTTATTAAAGTCTTATAAATTTTTAATTGTGTAGACAATAAGATTAATGTTTTATTTTGTGATTAATGGTTAACTATTATTTTAAATAAAAATATTAAAAACTTTGAAAAAGTGTGCATGGGTATATATATATATATATGTGTGTGTGTGTATTAACATTATTATATTAAAAGAATGAAAGTTTAATTAGTAAGAACATTTGTGGTTTAAATTTCATTCCCAAAAAAAAAAAGAAAAAGAAAAAGAAGAACTTAGTCTAGAACCAGGCCAGACTAGACCCAAGGATATATTGGGTCGGTCTTGATCAGTGCTAATGTAGACCCTAAATTAAATTTGGCCACCTCTAACTTGTAGAAGTAAGCATCAAACTGAAGTGATGATATATAGTTGTGCAGAGTATCTCATTCTGCTTTATGTACTTTAGTTTATCTTTCAACATATTCAATGAAAGACAACATCACATAGTTCATGATTGTATATTTATATCAATTCTCAAAGCGATTCCGTGACCTTATATCGCTTCTACGCAAGAGCAAACCCGAAAGAGACATGCATGCTTGCTTGTGCTTTTAATTTACTCTTCTCTCTCTCTCTCTATATATATATATTAAAAAATATTATAATATAATAGAAATAATTAACCATATCATGAAAATTGAAGTTGGTATTAATTACCTTGAAAAGATGAAGATGGAGATGGAGATGGAGATGGGATTTGGTTGAAATATTAGCAGAAAGAATATAATGCAGGAGTACGTCCGGTGTGATGAATGAAATAGAGGAAGCAGTGAAGCACTGGAAGTGTGAGTAAATTAAGTACGGCATGGGAAACATGAACGGTGGCGATGCGTTAATGTATGACGATCGAAGAGATTAAGGAAAGGCTGAATATGTATTATGTATATGTCACGTCTTTGACTATAGGACCGACAAGTAGTACTTTGCGTCCCTTTCGGTGTGCGAATAGGGGAGAGGATATTGCTTATGCAATAAGTATTACCCGCCCAAGAAGATTGAACTCACCGATCACCAATTTGCTATTTGCTATTTGCTATAACGTAACGTATATAAAATACACAACTTTAATTTTTTGCTTCAAAAGTCAAAACTGTATCCAGATATATTTAGTGTAGCCAATTATGTAAAACCTTACTTTTATTTTCTAGAATGTGCAGATATTGCAGGCCCAATTATGTATCAACTGCCCCTTTATCGCAAATTATGCCGTGAACTCGTGTCACAATGCATTGTGAACACGAGTCCAAAACGACGTCGTTTTCAGCAAAAAATGGTGGTATTTTTGTTAAAAAGAATTGATTTTGTCTCGCTATTAACGACGTTATTCGTTTTCTGGCATTATGAATGTACATTTATGGAATTATGAATGTAAGTTATGGAATTATGAACACAAAGCTCTGATATATGAACTTACAATTATGAACATATAACGATTAAAATTATAACATAGAGCTCTAAAATTGTGAACATAGAGCTTCGAAAATTATGAATTTACAGTTGTTGAATGATGAATGTACAGTTATGCATTATGAACACAGAGCTCTGACATTATGAACTTACAATTATGAACATATAGTAATAAAATTATGAACATATGCTCTATAACAATGCGATCTGAAATTTAAAAAAAAAAAATGGTAGAAGAATACGGTGCCACTAACGGCACCGTTACATATTCACAATACATGCTAGACACGAGTCCATGGCATAATGATTGCCCATTACTCTTTCATGGACTACTGTAAATGTTTAGATTTTTTAATTCATAAACTATTCACATACGGGAAACTGTACAACTTAGCAACTTAAATTTACATCCGCACTAGAGAATGTGTGCGGGATAAAATCAACTTCTGTATAACCGTCAACAAATCAAACAACAGACTTAAACCGACATTTACATCTTTAATCTATATAATAAGTTGACCATAATTACAACATTTTGCCCATCTAATTTCATGGGCTAAACAATCTTCTGACTTTGTGAATAATTCTCCGGCAAAATGGGCAAGTCCTTGCATCTTCTACAATCCTGCATTATAAGTTGTATTTACTAACACAAAAAAAAAAATCTCTATATTTAAGAAACGAAAAACAAAACACACATCAAAAACCCCATTTATTTGTATTTTCTTTTTCAAATTGAAAAGTAAAAGAAATTCAAAATTCATGTAAATATGTCAAAAAACGGAATATACCTCTTGGCACATGCATAGCACGTGCGCAGTGGCCGCATGGGTCAAAGAAGCAACTTCGTTTCTTGTCGTAGCAAATTACGCAGACGTGTCCCTCGTACAAATCCTCCGACGAGCTGCTCCGGCTGCATTTCCCCGACTCTTCATCCTCTTCTTCAAACGCGCCGTATATGATCACCGGAGCCACATCTTTCCGCAACAATCCGCTGGTCTCCGACACAGTTTCCGGCACAGCCGCCGCCGTGAAACCAGCACAAAAGCCCAGTAGTTTGAGCACTAGCGCCATCACCGCCATCAGTATCACTGAAGAATAGTTCATCATATTTGAACACAAGAATTTAATTAAACAGATAAGATATGGTAAAGATTAAAGAATAGGTTTCGTGATTAGTAGAGGGTAATTAACTAATTAACCCACCCGGAATAGATACACAGATAAACACCTTGATGAAAAGATCAGATGTGCAGCTCCAACATTCATCTTGATCTTCCTGCGATTGCCGACACAAAACAAATGTTTATAATCTGAGAGTAATCAAAGAGGAGAAAGAATGGCACATAATTATCATTACCATGTTAGTAATTACTAGAAAGAAGTTGGAGGATGTTCTGGCGGAGACTTTTGAGTTTAAGGAGTACGTCTCTCTCTACAGTTAGTGGTTTAAATTGTGTCTCTTCTCTATTCATCAACAGGATAACAGATAGAGGTCTTTTAAAAACAAAAAAAAAACAGATAGAGGTGGTATCAACTCATCTCACATTTAATTTAGTAATTACAAAATTTTAAGTTTAATTATTTAGATTTGAATCACTCAAGTATATGTAATTTAAAGTGATTTATTATTTTTTGAAATCACAAACTTCATCCAGAGTACACATTCATTACGATAGAGACGATGAATTTTTCCGTAATTAAAAAAAATATAAACATCGAGAGAGATAATTTTCAAGTATTTTAAGGAAGAATTATAATATCTTATTAGTATCGTTATTATTCATGATGAAGTTTGGGCACACTTGATTTTTTTATTGGGACAATAACTGCAAAGTCTTGAGGTAACAATATTCTATTCTTTGCACATAAAAGAAACATTGAGTGACATGATTAAATGGGGTAGGCGACTAGGCGGCACCAATAATTATAGCTGGGTTGAGGATAAAATATGATTGGGAGTTGGAATAAAACGTGACTATATTTTTCTGTAATAAAAAATTTAAGTGAAAATAAAAAATTAATTTTGATATAAAAAAAAAAAATATATATATATATATATAATTGAGAGTGGTTGGAGTATTTATGGGAAAATTGTACGTATCCATTTCACCATTTGCAGTTGAGATGTAATTAACGCATATTTCGTACTTTGTTCAAATATGATTTAATAGTTGTTATATTAGTTGTTTCCTCTTCGTCTCTAATTTGAGATGAAGACCATGTATTCTTTTTTTATAGTATAGTTTGAGACAAAAGAGCATTTCTTCAATTCCTCTCTGACTATGGATAGGAAGAACAGTCTTCGTCTTTAAATCGAAGATGTAAGAGGGGGTACGGTGGTTATAAAAAAAATATATTTATTTAAAAGTATTAAATACATTTTAAAATTTTTAAAAAATCACATGGTGCGTTGTAACCGGATATAGTAGTAAAATATTTTACTAATAAATTGATCGAATTGCATGAAATTTTAGTTAATATAAAATTCAATTAAACTTTTTAAATTTTTTGTAGCCAAATTAATACTTCTATCGATGTTCTAGTCCATCGGGCTTATTTTTGAGTGCTCAAACCATAAGTCGTAGTTCGTTTTAACTTAGGAAATCTAGACTACAATGCTCCAACACCTTTCAGAGGTAGCAAATAAAATTTTAAGAAAAAAATATTTCACTCAATTCCAACTAAATCTCAACCTTTCGTTTTTGTGCTTGTATCTTTTCAGAAATAATATTTTTGTAGTATTATTTCCTTATATCATAGTTGTTATATGAATTGTTAATTTGGGTTCTAGTGTTACAGTAATGTTATTTTCAATTAAAATTATATGAAGGTTTTATTATATGTTTTCTTTTCTGTTGTTTTTGAAATAAGATATGAGTCGTGAACATGATTATATTGAAAAATCGCTAGGTGCCGGGCCGCCTAGGGCATCTAGGCATCCATGTATTTTTTTAATTGTTTAAAATTCTTTATTTTAAATTTTTTAAGAATTGATAATTATAAATAATTAATACTTTAATAGTTAATACTAAACTGTTACATATTAACCTAAAAAAACATCTAAGGTTTAAATGAATTAGGGTATTTTGCTCAAAACGACTTCTTTTTTGAGTGAAATTGTAACACCCCCGATTTTATCAACATTTTTAAAACTTAAATTCAAAGATAAGCAAACTAAACATTCATTAAACCATAAATGGAAGCAAGTCTAAAGTGGGATATTATGCCACACCTAAACAACGTAGTGCAACACAAAGTCTAATTCAGAGTTCAACATCTATGGCTCACAGACCCAAAACATAACAACTAAGGGAAGGGGAACTACACTAGCTACCAACTTCGACTAGCGCGCTCCACAACTAAGCAAAACCTGTAAAAGATAAGGGGATAACACCCGGTCAACGAATAAAGCTGGTAACCCATCAACACGCGTTAAATAGTATTTATATAGATAGATATAATCAAAAGCGTTTGAGACTGAGGAATACAAGTATAGTCATTTAAGACCAGAAGAAGATCAACATACATCAAAACTCATCACACTCTCAACAAAGACTTGAGGATCATCAACCTCAGCAAGACTAAAAACCCAAACAACAAGGACATCACAACTCTGGATGCAACCTACCATTCACAAGGTAGAGTTCATCATAGACATGCTCAAAGGCAAGAAGTACAACAATCACATAATGACAATTGACGATAATAGGTCCAAGTTCCAACCTTATGCCATGTTCCAACCATATGGCTACCCCCGACCTTATAACTAGTTCCAACCGTTACCTCCTAGTGCACCCTGTACTTCTAAGTCCAACCTTATTCCGCCTGGACCGTCGTCCCCCACCAATCTTTACCACCAATCAGAACTGTATTACCACCGATCTCATAGTACACGAGGGTACTGTAAAGTAACAATATTACCACCGATCTCATGAGCAAAGCTCAATAATTACCACCCAATCTCAATCATAATCACACATAGTCATCATCATCAAGAAGACTAAGGCTCATCAATAGCCCAATCAAGTATCAACAAAGGGTACAACTATTTGTACAAGATCTCAACATGAGATCAATCAAAGGATTCCAACAAAGACATGAAGCAAACTCAACAACAAAGACTACATCCATCATAAAATGATTGACAACAAAGTGCCAACCCCAACAAGAAGGAACAAACCACACATACTAGCATAACAACATCAAACTAGCATGCTCATCAACGGATAAACCGAAAATGGTTCCAACGAACCTTCAAGACAACATTAGCCCCACGAATCACAAGGTTGGACCATAAGCACGATTCAAGACACCAAATCCTAACATGGATTCCTAACTCATCGTTTTAGACATACGAAACATCAAGAAGGCTCACAAAAGCTCAATAATCCAACAACGGGAAGTCAAAATATCAAATACCAAGAACACAAAGATCACGGAGAACAAATCCCCGCAATCCCCTTTCACGTTCTCCGCGGGTGAGACCACGGGTAGGCCCCCACCGTGGGCCTGCCAGCGGGGTTACACCCTGAGAGCCACCCACGTTCCCCGCAGGTGGGGCGCGGGTAGGCCACTGCCGATTCCGCCCGTGGGGTACACTCGTACTCCACAAATTTCCCTTCGAGGAAAATCATCAACAAAACCAAGTTCAAGTCCAAACACCCAAAATCTCACCACAACAAAAGATATGACTTTGAACCCAAGAATAAGCCAAGCAATGACATTCAAGAAACCTAAATACAAGCTTAAACATGCATCATCACAAGATCATGCATCAACTCTCACAAATCACATCAAGAACATCAAATAGAAGCCCAATAATCATCATTTAGTAAGAAGAAAATAGATTTTGTATAGCATGAGCTACCCTTTGTAGACTACAACTTCTTCCTTTACCGTTTGTATTGTATATATAGTATATATATATATATATATTATTATTATATTATATATATATAATGTATTCCCTATAAAGGGACTACTTATAATTGGGGCACTATTATCCCACTACTTATATCAAGTATGTATAAATATGGAGATTGTCATATAATAGATTTTCGAATCCAATGGTTTGTATGGAGGTTCATACTATATTTCAGGACGAGATAATGTTCCTTGAGGTTTTCGATCCTTGAGCAAATTTCATTTTCTATAATTTGAAGGGTTTTAAGATTTTCATAGGTTATTTGTTTAGTATTCACTTTAGCAAAATGGCAGTTGCTTGATTGGGACTGTTTTATGTTCCTCAATATTAAAATTTTACACATACTAAGGTGTTCATCTCGAACATGTTAATTTTAATACCAATTTTTGTCCCACATGTTTTATTAGTGCTAGGTAAATTCCTCAACGTTAGTTTTCCCTCGTTTAAGACATGGCTGAGGAGAGATTATGAAATTATTAATATAAATGTGTATATTATCAATTATCTCCTAATTCTAAAGTTCTCAATAAAATATACTCATTTCTCTTGGTGAGTGTTTTATTTAATACATCCAGTGGGGAATTTAAAGCCTTATAAAGATCGATCCCCAAATTTTCCCCAATTTTCACCAGTATCCCCTACCTTCAATAAATGGATGTGGTTAGGGTTTGGGTATAAGGAGTAATGGCGTAATCTTGGGGGTATTTGCACTTCTTATATAGCTCTTTAAATATTACACCTTTGTGTATTAATCTTGCCGTTAAATTATGATCATTTTAAGTTGTTGGATAACACAGCCATAAATGGACAAAAATAACCACTAAAAGGTAGCTTTATTATTTTCTTCTGCTAACTATAAATTGTCTTTTAAAAAAGGGATGATGGTTTTCACGGTGAATTCGCAGAGAACAACGAGTCGTTGCCTAGTATACTGCAACTCTTCCGCCCAAGCGGACCGTAAGCACCAAGGTAAGGACCTTGTCGCCACTGTCAAAATGGCTTTTGAGGCCCATCTACCCGCCCCGGATGAGTAGAATGCAACTTGTAATAAAATTGATAACTTAAATACATGTATATTCGGGGCTTGGAATGGAAAATTTGATATGAACTAAACATTGCGTTTTAATCCCGAATATCAAGTGGTGGCGTTTAAGTCTTACTTCCCCCTCGCCCCGCTGGTGTGTCCAATGTTATAAGTATAGTCGTTGATGACATATTAATATTTTTATTCTGCTTTTTGTTGCTGTTTCGCAGGGTCTCTTGGGAATCTAAGGTAATTTAATTCAAACAAAAACCACCAAAAAAAAATGGGATCGGGACCGATGGGAGGGTTTTCGCATTAATATGGGTTCTAGAATGTGGTGGGTAGGCCTTGGATTTATCTGGTGGGCACTCTGATCCATAGATATAATTGTAGTAAATCGTGGAAATTTTTGAAAATGATTTACTGATAAATAAACGCTCATTTGAGAGATCCAAAATATTATTTAAGCAGCAAACAGATTTGAAATCATCTTTTCAAATTTTAACTATTCTTTTTCTATAGTTAAGGGATAAGGATTAATGTATCATGCAATTTGGGTTTAATTCCCATTAATCCGTGCCCTTGGGATGGTTTGGCTCGTATTAACATTATCTTGGGGTAAGAAAGAGTGGTTTTATGGGAAAGTAAATACACAGAAATGAAGAGCCCACAGAGCCTTTACAGAATAAGATATAACTTTTCCATTCTTCTTTTGGGGAGACTTCAAGCAGTGGCCCATGTGATTTTATGTTTTTTATCGATACTTTCTTGTACATGTTATTGTTGTAGAGACTTTGTTGGGACAAGACAAAATATTTCGATTAAGATTGGAAGTCGAATCTTGGCAAGGTGTAACGTGATTATAATTGCCTCAGTATTAGAAGGAAGTAGTAAACACAGTGAAGAGGCCAAGGGTACAGAAAGATTAGCAGGGCCATTGCACGAAGTGCCAGTACCATGTTGTTCGTATTAAATTGCATGATGACAGTAAAGACAGAGAGAGACGAACAAGGTTTGTGTTTAGGGGAGCGACTATCTACTTGGTCAACGTGATATAAGTTAGAGGATCGCAAAAGAAAAAAAAAGAAAAAAATTCTCTTCGATGTTTGTCAGTTTTCTTGCCTTTCCGGTAATAGGAGACCAAACAGAGGGAGGTCTTACTTTCCAAATTGGAGATAGATCAATCGACCATGGAAGCTTGAGAAAAGCAAAAGTGAGTACAATTAAATAATTTATTGTTCTTGATTATGTAAAATACTTGCAGCTGTTTCTCCCTACACAATTTCACAGTTATTCCAAAGGCAAAGTGTTTAAGTAGAACCAACAATACAAGAAGCGCTGCGTGAATTTAATTTGTGGAGAAAACGTGCAGCAAGAATTAACTGTCGATCTACTTAGGGGGCGAAGCTCTTGTAGCTTTTGCGAGGCGATTTCTCGACCAGCCATGTTCTTACAAAATTATGGTACTTATGCCTCCCTCAATAAGTCTCGAGTTGGGGGGAGGGGGGGTGAGGGTGATCAATGTTTTATAGCTGTGTTGGTCTATAGAGATCTATAGATTCGGGAAATGGTTCGGGAGTTTTTTAGGAATTTCTTTATACCCCAATAGCATTCCTCCCTTTTTCCGCAAGATATATGTATTTGGCACGTTCAGAATGAATCATAGAAGGAGCAAAACTTTTGTCCGCCGAAAAACTCAATTGACACTACGAGAAGGAAAAACAAGAAGAGTGTGCATATCAGGATCAGGGTTATACCAGAGGAATGCACAGCTGCTTGAGTCTATAAATGTTGATCCGGAACGGATGTATTTTCACCATACTCTTCGGGTAAGAGGGGGGGGACAGGGGGCTTAAAATGGGTCTCCAATTTATATACTAGGTTTACCACTGAAATATATCATATTTCGAACCAGATTGGTTATCCATGGCTAAATGGCAGCTGGAAAATCAAAAGGAGATAAGCAGGATAATTGGGATTATACCATTAAAAAAATTTGGCGACATAAAATTGTTTCTTTGCTCTTGCTCACACAGTTGAAGGTTTGCTTGTATTATTGGAACACTGGCATCCTTAAACCCTTTCAAAACATAATGTATCAGTTGTCTGATTGTTGAATAGTGACCAGAGAAAAATTGCCTGGTCCTCCCCTTATAGCCCATCTCAGGTGAACTGGTTAGAGGAAATTTACGTTTCAGGGGTTACCTTGCAACTTTTGGCCATTTCTGGCTCCATTTTATACAAACAGGTTGATCTTTTTAAATCTATAGGATTAAAGCTATTTTCTTTACTATTTTCCATACTTAGTTCCTCTTTACAGGGCTATATCGGAATAAACTTTCGCACTGTGAGTTCTATCCCCGATTTAGGACTCTTATGGTCTCGGCATTCTTGTTGAAGTTTACCCATTCATGTCTACCAATTTTGTAATATAATGTGTGCAAAGTATTAGTTAGTTACAAATATAACAATTTGTAGGGTGATGATTCACACACACAAAAGAAGCAACTTCATTTTCTATCCGGCCACATTGTAGAATTCAACCCACCGTGGTCATAAGTTTTTTCTCTTCCATATAAATGTTCCAGGTGAATAAATAAAGACTACGCATGTATACAGTTTTATTAGAAGTTTGGTTGGTCATAGGTTAGTCTTGTGTGGGTAAGGCGATATTCGAGTTTCCTGCTTATACTTGCAATGAATACATATTCATTGGATGGATTACTGCCTTCACTTTACTAGGAAACTAATTGTTCTGGTATGGCTGATTCAGATCACCTCAAATTAATGATATATTAAGAAAACATGGCAAACTAATAAAGTGCAAGGCGTGTTCCAATCACTGTCTCAACCATCTCCGTATGAACAAGTTAGAAACTATAAATTTCACATTGACAAAACTCTGGCCAGCACATTTACCTTAGCAATCTTGACAAGTTGATCATAATTGTCATGTCCATAAAAGAATGGCTCTTTCCGGAATATCTATAAAGCAAAATTTGTAGATAAATAATCATCATAAACAAGATAACAAAGCATTTGAATGTTAAAATGTAAGTATACTATTAACTAGAAAAAGAAAGACTTCAAGGTCAGCATTCCTCACCATTCCAGCAAGCATGCAACCTAAGCTCCACAAATCCAGCGAGTAATCATAGTCTTGTAGATCAACAAGAAGTTCAGGGCCTTTAAAATACCTGTAAAAAGTGTCAGTGCGGTTGGTAAAGTTACAGCAGAAAAGCACATAAGCCCCTATCTACTACAATATAGCTAAGTTTTGTAACTAGCTAGTAGTTGCAAAAATCCCGCCTAGGCACCGAGTAATCGCCGCCTAGGCGCTAGGCGCCCCTAAGCCGTTGCGATTTCCCCCCTAGGCTCCGCCTAGGAGACGGTCGCCAAGGCCGCCCGCCTTGCGCCTAATTCGGCCCCTAGCGCCTAACTCGGCCGATTACGCCAGTTTACTAGTCAATTTCTGTCGAGTTAGCCGAGTTAACTTGGCGACTTGACCTTGCTAATTGTTTTCATTTATATATATACAATTTTTTTTTTGAAAAACCATAGTTTTGATGTTATGACTTATAAATTATCATTAATTCATTTATTTGGATGTGTTATTTGAATAAATGTTGAAAACAACCTCATTAAAATTGTCAAACTGCAAGTCTACCACTGTTTTTTGGCGCCCGCCTAGCGCCGCCTAGATTCCGCCTAGGCGCCGCCTAGACCGCTTAGGCGCTAGGCGCTGCCCGGGCGCCCGACTAGCGCCTAGCGCTACTGCAACCATGAGCATAAGATTAGCATAGTAACAGACTAACAGGTGATGTCAATAGTCAATGCATGCAGCAGAAGAGATTATATAATATATATCCTTTTTATTTACTAAAGTAAGTGAGAATGGTTGTTATTATATAATACTTCTATACATATACCCAAAATTTCTTTAATGAATGAAGGAACGCTTCCACCACTGAAATAAGCCATGCACTGTACAAAGATTTTAGACTCATTTCTAAACTGATTGCCATTTCGCATCAACTCTAGTATCTGGAACAGATAACACCCATATATTATACCCCCATAAAACGATTTTTCATTTGTTGGTCCCAATTTTTTTTTACCATCTTTGATAGTTTGACCCTTTTGAATTCTAAAAGTAGCTAGATGTAATTCTTCAACTAAGGAATA
>VALG01010296.1:0-10569 GCA_009835305.1 Ipomoea purpurea
ATCACTAATATTGAGACGAGCTTAACTGCTGATGCCAAACAAAGACATTGCGAGTTGTTTTCCACTTCAATTTGTTGTGTGATTTGAATACTCTTTTTGTCAATAAATCCCCAAATAGTTAATATGATTGGCATAATTAGTATATTTTTTATTTTTTTAACAATTATTATTATATTATTTATTATTATTATTATTATTATTATTATTATTATTATTATTATTATTATTATTATTATTATTATGCATTTTACATGTTAATGTAAATAGTTAATTTTTTTCAAATATCTTCTTACCAACCGTTGATATAATTCGCTGGTCAAATCGCTAATATAATCCGCTAACGCTAATCGCTAACTGCTGATTGTCAAACAAGGACATTGCGAGGTAGTTTCACTTCAACTGTTGTGTGATTTGAATACTCTCTTTGTCAACAAATCACGTAGTTAATTTGATTGGCTTTATTAATTATATATTTTTTTAATTGTTTCATGGTATTAATAAAATACTTGGTAAATAAATATTATAATTATTTGTATTTACTTTGATAATAATTAAAAATAGTGCACAAAAAAAAATAATAGACAACTGTAGTGAATATAATCAATCTGATGAATTTGAATGTAAAGTATTTTACATTGGAGAAATATAAAAACAATATAACTAATAAAATTTTTTCTTAATTAATTTATTGATAATGAATAATTTATCTTTTAATAAAGACATTGTAGGGACAATGTAGCAATATAATCAATGGATGAATTCGAATATAAAGAATTTTTATATTTGGAGAAAAGTAAAGACAATATAACTAATGAAATTAGTTTTCTTATTTAATTTATTGATAATGATTAACTTTTTTGAATAAAGACATTGTAGACACCATAATTCTAAATTAAAGAAATGCATTATTTTTTGTTCTAGCTACTAAATTATTATTTTAATTTAATAAGAGTAAAATATAGTACTAATTATGCCAATTTTGATTGGGATGAGATTCGAACTTAAGACATTTCTTATTGAAATCAGTGAGTAAATTAACGGTGAACTAACAGATATTAAGGGAAAATATAATATTTAACGGAAAAGCTAACGGATAATCATATTCATTTAAGGATAAATTAGGAAATCTTAAGGAAAAAATTAAAATATGATCAATCTGAGCCATCTCATTTGATTAAAAAAATTTGACCGCCATTTTTTTCCTACCCATTATAGACATAACTCTCTTGGGCTCTTATTAGTATAAGTATATATATATATATATATATATATATATATAGTAGATATATATATATATATACACACACACAAATAATTTATTTCTTTCCAATGAGGTTTCTTTTTCATCAGATTACGGTAAAGTGGACTTTAAATAAAAGGGTAAAAGTCGAGGACTAATTTGAAAAGATCAATATAATCGGAAGACCATATCTATACATATACGGTGGTATAACTATATATATATATATATCAGATTATATATATTATTTATATGATACTATACTAGTATATATATATATTGATTTATATATATACTAGGTATATACAGCTTCATATCTGGATATTCGAACGTTGAGATTGCATTTTTTTCATTCCCAAACTGACGCCTAATAAACCGACGTCGTTTAAGGCACTGTTTAGGTTTTCCTTGCTCAGGTTCAGTTTCTAACGGGTAGGGTGAACCGGTTCACAGGTTGGTCAGTTTTCTCGGGTTACGCACACCCCTAGGGTCAGCTCTTGTGTTTCTCAGAGTAAATATCGTTAAACAGACAAGAAAGTGTTGACGTGTCAATTATCGTGTTTACACATAATTTTTTATTGGCAAAAGTGTCAAATAGACCCATTACTACAACGAAGGTGCTCAATTCCCACCATGAATTAAATTAAGTATCAAATAGACTCATTTACCAGTTAAATATTGTTCAATTGACTTTTTTTACAGGTTGTTAACACGTTGCCTATTTTTAATTATAAAAATATTAATATATATATATATATATATATATATATAAAACAAAAAAAAAACAAAAAAAAAAAAAAAATTTCCCACAATTCAAGAAAAAACCATAATCTGGAATCCAAAGCGCAAGTCTTCTGTTCTCAAAACCCATTTGCTTTCACCCAGATATACAAAAGGTTGGGAATTTCTGATTCATAGAAAAAGGTTGTAATATGAAAAATTATCACTGTATGTTCTGAAGCTTACAAAAAGAGGATAAGATGCATGGAAGCTAAAACTGAATTCCAACGGTTCCAGTTTCAAGAACAAACAGAAAAAGTCAGAAAGAGCTGTTCAAAAAATTATACACAATAGATCGGATCCATCCCAGAAAATTTACACACCGAACAATAGTAACAAAAATCAGAAAATGGATGAAATTCATTCCGATGATTTTGGGTCGTAGCAGGCATGGATGAGTGATGGATATCTCGATCTTTCGACATTTATCCATTTTCACTTTGAGTATTTTTAACCAAGAACCATAGTTTCTGTGCTGTCTGGATCTAAACCAAGGTGAAGGTAGCCACAATTTTTATCTTGTTGGCTTCTCGGAAAGACTTCCATCCGTTAGACCAGGTGGCATCTCTATTCCGAGGATGCTTATCTCTATTTACACACAGTTTAGTATCATTTTTTCATGCAAATATTTCCGGTGTACCGAGCAAGACTCCATTGGAAAAACAAGAGAAAATACCGATTTGGCTCCCTTCGACTATTTGAGCGATGTCACCAAATGGTCCTTCGATTATCAAGATATTACATAATTTGCGCTCCTTTCGGACTTGAACATTTTACTCTGATTGTGCGCTAAGTGTTATGTGCAGGGTGTCGAAACCTAAAAGACAATTTTGAGATTTTTAAAAATAAGTATCTTCCGTCGTTGTTCTGCTAAATTTAAGTCGGGTTTGTTTTTATATAAATAGATTATTGTTTGTCTTGATAGCAGTCGCGACTTCAATATGAACCAAAGTCGCAGGTAATCATCTCATGGTCCAGGTTATAAAGAAGTCGACATGATGCTTCAAAAATGGAGATGCCTTATAGTCTGAATGTTAATGAGTTGCACAAGGCAGCAAATTTTGAATCATCATTCGATTATTATGAGCTTCATGATAAGATGATTCACGGCACTTTGGTTTGCATATGACAGCTGCGACCTGCTATGCGAAAACAAATGAAATCCCTATCTATATAAAAAAAACGAGGAGATACTTTCTTTAAGAGTCTCAATATCTGCCCCTTTAGGTTTGAACTTGCAATAACACTTAGGATCCACAATCAGTTTAAAAATGTCGATAGTTCGAGGCCAATATTGAGTAATGGTTTGATGATCGAGCTGACCAATTGTAAAATTGCCTCATAGCTCGACTGGGCGACCAAGACTGGGTCGGGGTAATTTCTCGAAAAAACAAACTAAACATTTTTTATTGTGGAGTACTCTGGATAGTAGTGTATGTATATTTTTTTTTCGAATGAATTGAAGGTATGCCTGTTAATAAGCCTGTAAAACAAAAGTCCAACTCGAACAAGTAATTTGCTAGTAGAATGAGTCGTATTTGACCAACTTTAATTTAGTTTCGTGGGTGGGAATTGGAGCACTTCTGTAGTAGTTAGTTAGATCTATTTGGTCGCTTGACTTTTTGCTATGTTATTGGCGGATCTGCCATTTCTTGGCTATTTTTACCATTATATCGCCAAAAAAAAATCGTGTGGTTAATCAACGGTGCTCCAAACCTTCCTACTTTGCAACGCTGCAATGTTCCTGTCATTTCTTTTGTGAAAATATGTAACTTTTCCAAAAATGTTGGAAAAAATAAAATATAATAATTATAAATAAAAAAAAATAACTATAAACTTTTTTTTTATTCATTTTTATTTCGGTCTCCCAATTTGAGCCTGAAAAACTGGCCTTCTTTTGTTTCAAGTTGTTGTGTCTGGAGGTCTTGTTGAGCGCCGGAAGGCTCCCGTGGCGCAGCTGTTGGTCCCTACTGGATGTTGGGTAGATGTTGGAAAGTTGCTAACTCCTTCTTTCGTTCTGTTTTTATTTTTCTTTGTTTTTAAAATTATTATTTATATTTAATAATTATTTTATCATTTATTGTTTTCTCTCCCTATGTATCTTTTATGTATATCAGTCTATTTACCAAACTTATAAACCTGTTAATCATCTTTCTGTCAATCTTATTCTCTCTTGTTGTATCTTTGTATATTTCTATTTGTATTCGTTATATGTCTGTTTATATCTCAATAACAAGCCTAATATAGTGTCTTTTCTCCTTTAAATAATTTTAATTATATTTATTTTAATTTTTTATAAAAAATGTTTTAAAAGTTTATTTTATGTACATTGTTGTGATTGTGATTATGCGTTCTTTATGTATTCGTCTTTATCTTATTTATTCTAATTCACCATTCACATCATATATAAAATAATGATTGTCTTATACTTTATATTGTAGACACAATTATTATAATAATTCTCTATTTTATTTGTCTATAGGATCTGTAATCGTATTTTATGTGTTGGTATCATAAAATATACTTTTTTTTGTGTTATTATTTGGTTGATATATACTTTATTAGTGTATTTTTTTTTTAATGCGTTACTAATAGTTAGTGTTTTAAATTATGGTTATTGAAAGTCTCTCTATTTTATTTGTTTTGTGTTTTTCAATTGTTTGTATTGGAACCCTATAGTTTTCTTCTTCACTAACGACTTCAACAATCATCTTATTTATCTGCATTTTTTTGTCTCTATGGACTATCTAACTCCTCTCTTATTTTTATTGTTTGATTAAAATGTTATTGTTTTTTATCAAGCTATATTGATGTCATTGTATATGACAGAAGCATATCTTCATAATTGATCAGTATAAAGTATATTAGTATATAAAATAAAATTAAATAACATTTTCACATATTTGTTAATCAATACAAATGATACTTATTATAAAATAAACTGTAGTTGTGTTGAAACTGAAACTTTCAGTGTATACAAAATGAAATGAATAACAGAGCTTACTTTTACAGGAAACGGATGCTGTTTCTTTTCATTAAACAAAATGACGTCGTTTTGATGCCGCGGTGCATAATTGATTATGCACCGCGGTGCACAATATAATTTGCAAATAAATATGGTCACTACTGGAAATGGTAATTGAAAACCCTAAATTAAGTACTGATTTTGCAATTGAGTTATTTTTAAAACTCTACTGAGCTTATGCTCTAATTTTATGAAGCACTAGTATGATATGAACTATGAAGTCACAAGTCCAAACAGGACAGTGCAAGAGGACTAAGCAGGATGGACAACATGATATTAAAATTGTTTGCAATTTGTTTAACTCTACTTAATGTTACAAATGCTGGATTGTTACACAAAGTTTTATCAAATTGCAAGAATATACAAACACTTGAGTAATTACTCAAAGTGAGAACCTTTGAAGGATTGTTCAAACATGCAGTACAATCCAGTTTAAGCCTTTTAATCAAATTGTAAGAATATGAAAAGACTTCAAAGTTCCCAATCGTTATGCGCTAGACCCGTGTCCAGCTTGCAAGCTGGACACGAGTAATAGTTGTCGTTAGCACTGTTATCTTTTTCTTTCTTTTTTTTTTTTTTTTTTTTTTTTTTTTTTTTTTTTAATTTCAGACTGTTCGTTATAGGAGTATATGTTCATGATTTTATTACTATATGTTAATAACTATACATTCATAATCCATAATGTGTACATTCATAACTCTATAATGTACTTCATAACTTAGTACAACTTCATAACTCCATAACTGTACATCATAACTCATAATTGTACATTCATAATTTTTGAAGCTCTAGTTCACAATTTTAGAGCTCTATGTTCATAATTTTATATAATATATGTTCATAATTGTAAGTTCATAATGTCAGAGCTATTTGTTCATAATTCGATCAACTAACTGTACATTCATAACTCCATAACTGTACATTCATAATCTTCGAAGCTCTATATTCACAATTTTAAAGCTCCATGGTCATAATTTTATCATTATAAATGTTCAAATTGTAAGTTCATAATGTTAGAGTTTGTGTTCATAATTTCATAATTGCATAACTGTACATTCATAATCCAAAAAAAATGACGCCATTAACGGCAAAACACACGCGATTTTTTTTTTTAAAACTAAATGACACGTTTTTTTTTTATTATAAAAACGACGTCGTTTTGGACCCGTGTCCAAATTTATTAATGGACACAGTCCAGGGCATAATTTGCCTCAAAGTTCACCATGGGCAATGCATAATGACCACAGTCAAAATCTACAAAAAGCCAAGATTCGAGTTCTACACAATAACTCTAACAAAATCAGAAGCTCACCAAATAAAGAACTACACAACTAGAATGATATTTCCTACAAACTATTGTAATCTAAACACACGTACTACTTCCTAAGAGAATTTAGAATAGACGTACTCTTAGACCTCACAGAATAAGCTAGGGAATTCACAGGTTCTAGTGATAAGATGGGAGGTCTTTATATAGCTTAACTAATCCTGATATACACTCAGTAGAAGAATTATTCCTACTTGTTTATACTTTGGATTTATATCCTTTATGCTTATCCTTTTTGAACTGAGATTCTTTTTTACTAACAATTTTGACTATAAACTTCTTGAGTCAACAAAACACTTATCTATTTTCAAAAAAGAGTACTGTACTATTCTTCATCCATCCACAGTGCAATTAAAAAACCCATAAAGTTACATAGTGGAATTAGATATTTATTTCATATCTGATTTATTATTTTAGAAAGCTTTATTCAGAGTTTGAAGAATAATATTTGTTTTGTGTACAGTGAAAAATCAGGAAAAAAAAGTCTATAGACAAATGGTTAAGCAATTTTTAAATACTTAGCTAAAGTATTTCTTCATGATCGATCTTCGTAGAGATGGATTTTCTGGAAATGCATACTTAAATAACGGATAGAGGAGAGATACATGAGAGTGAGACGAGAGATAGAGAGCAGATTATTGAACGGGAATGAGGATGCAAGGTGGGTTCTAGATAGTTCTAATATATATATACATTATTTATATACATATATATATTACACATTTCATCATTTACTCTTTTTAATTTGTAACTCTAATAATATAGTTTTGTATCGGGTGAAATAACATAACATTAAAGAAACAATTTCATTTATGTTGTCATATACCACAACAATAAACAAAAGCTAAGGTCAAATATTTCAGGTTATTAAAAAAATTTATTTTAATCCTGATGGTCTTAAAGTCTTAATTTATGATGACCATAGAAATTTTTTTTGGAGACTACTCAAAATGTTGTTTACACAAAGAAAATTTTTTATAATTTGTAATTTTAATTATTGTAAATAATATTTTCGCATTTCTATTTTATTTGTTTTTATTTTATACTTTAATCTTTTTAATTTATTACTACAATATTATGACCGTGCATCGGTGCAAATACTAGTATCCAATAAAGGAAATTAATAGTATCCTATAAAGAAATTTAATCTAGAAATTAATGTAGCCATTTTTATATTTTGACTACCAATTAAGACAATTTCTATATGATCATCTTGTTCGGGTTACGACGGGAAACAGTAATCGGCGGATTGACCGCAGCGTCGAAGCCAACGGACCGGCACTTGACGGCTATAGCTTGGTCTAAAGGAGCCAGCAATTCCACGGAGGCCCGGCCGGAAATTCGTGCTCCGTCTATAGGAACCAAACCACTTGTTCTCCATGAAACGCTGTTTTCTCCAGGGCGGAAGTGTAGGCCTCTGCTCTTAAAAGATCGCTTCGCCGCTTTGCTCATCACTTTCACGATCTTCTTCAGCTCTTCGCTCTTCCCTACAAAAACTTTTGGCAACGATTGAATCAAATACTGAAAAATGATTCGTCGGCCGAGCGATCTCGAACTCGGAGGAGAATTCCGGATCGACGATGTACCGTGGATCCTATTTTGGGAGTCGGATCGGAGAACGTCTATAAACTCGTGGTCTCCGGCGGTGATCCCGTCGCTTCTCTCCCCATTTTGGCCTTGCAAACGCCGCATTGTAACCAAAATCCCTAAGATAAGCCATGACGTGGCGCCGGAGAATCTCCGGGCGTCTTACTCGAATTCAAACACGACGACAGCAATTCCACGGCTCCGAAACGCGAGACGCGAGGACATTCCGGAACGAGTCCTCGGTCGCCGCCCGCCGCAATTTATCGTGCTCAACTTCACCCTCAAGCTCGCCATCGGAGTTGCACGGCGGCAGGTCGCGGGTCGAACGAAGTAATCGTCCGGGCCTCGTGCTCCGGAGAGTCGA
This sequence comes from Ipomoea purpurea, assembly GCA_009835305.1. Lineage (NCBI taxonomy): Eukaryota > Viridiplantae > Streptophyta > Magnoliopsida > Solanales > Convolvulaceae > Ipomoea > Ipomoea purpurea. The sequence goes on from VALG01010296.1 coordinate 8,324, forward strand.
AAAGATTCGGTGCTTTCACGATACTTTTTTATGGACTGAAGGAAGAAGAGCACATATTATCTCACATGTGACATTAAGAAAGATCAGTTTGGCTCGACATAATATATCTAGAAGCCGTTGATACCTGATTCCGTAGCGAGATCGAAATAACTAATGATAGAATCAATAACCAAAGCGGCAATATATATAGGAAAGATAGTAAGAGAAAGAAGAAATGATGCGTGAGGAGTCGTGTAAGCAATAGGTTTAGATGCAGGCAGAGGGAAAGAATGATGAGATTACAGCAGTGTTCAATATCCAGGATATTATATAGAAGATATATGTCAGTAGGTAGAAAATTGTGAGAGGTGGATGAGTTTACGTATTTTTTTCTTGATATTATTGAATGGCATCCCACGTTTGATTCTTGGTGGTGAATGCCGTGACCTGGACTTACATTTTATGCAGCGTATAACAACGGTGAGTCCAGAGTAGTAATTTTTGTTGTGTTGTGATGGGCGATTTGTTGATGCAATCATAACGGTTTCACAAGTATTTTATTATAAATAGTGAGTTTGAGAAGGTATAAAAGTATTAGATTACAAATAAGTATTAGTATAAGTATGTTAGAAGTTGTAATGTGATTAGATAGTATGTGGTTAGATTATAAATATACTATTTAAAATTTACAAGTATGATTGATCGTACGATGTTATGAATACTAATGACCTATCACAAAACGTCAAATGATTGAGACATAATGTTGATGATACATGGGTTACCAGTGTTCGTCGCTAGGTTTGATACTTAAGGTTTAGGCTATTCCCGAGATACGGGGTGGGCCGACATCAGGAGACACACATGGTCGACGAGGGTATTTGTAAGGGTTGATGAATGCTGGTTGGTGGCATATTGACAGTTTTGCCTAAAGTTAGAAAAACAATTTGTATAGTTTTGTTTGTAATGTTTATCGCGAGTTTGTTATATTGCATACTGTGTCGTTATGTCAAAACAATTTTTTTATCTGTCGCCTTTTATTGGTGGTATGAAATTTACTGTTATTTTGATATACACCTAGAAGAATTACACAAAACATTGAAGCATTTTGTAGTCCTATGTGGGGATGATATTGCTGTTTATTTTTTATTTTATTTTAAACAAACAACTTAATGCATTTAAATCTTGACATATCAGAAGGTGATCCTTAACCAAGACAGAACGGAAAGGCTTGCTGGTGTAAATCCCAAGGCATCTACCCCAACCTTGTACCCTATAGAAAAACAGGTCTGTCCGACCCTCTGCGACGCCAAGTAAGGAAGATGCACATGAATAGGACTCACGTGCGTTAAATCGTGCTTGACTACCAAATGTAATTATACATATCTTATTGTCGCAAGCCAATTTTTTTGGATACTAGAATAAAAAAATTGCCATATTGTCTACAAGCCTTCGAAATCTGATTAACATCATTTATGGAGCGTAAGGCTCATAACGAGTAGAATTACGAAGAATTGGTGATAACAAGGAGTGAAAACGCGTCTGTGAATCATCTCACATCTACGCCACCCATTCCGGTGTACCTTAAACTAGCTTAATGCATTCTCTGCACGGTGATTAGGCATCGTGCCTCATTTATCCTGTATATATTACACCCCATTAATTCGCATAATTCTTGGCAGCCAAAAAACAATATTACTCATGATCCCTTAACATCCACCCTCTAACCCCATCGAATCTAAGCTCAGCAGGTGTTCATTAAGACATCGTGTATGTAGCTATATATCTCCCATTTTGATTAGGTCGGTACCCAACATTCTACCCCAGCTGCACTTGTTGGAACTGCATGAGTTCAGACGTAGATTTAAGCATGCCGTTCCAATTCTCCAAAAGGTTTAGTGGTACGCCGCAACATCACATGAATTCAACGTCTGACCACTCCCTTCCCTCAAAAGCTAGTCCGACTCTACCAAATTTCCCCAACAACATATAACTTATATCTAGTTGATCACCATTAACGCATGCACAAGTCAAGTAATAAAAACCACTATTCCACATCGATTTTATCATTATTGTCATTGTTGTCGTCTGGTATCCCAGGAAGGGCTCCCCAAATTCCTTACCAGCCTGATTTTGCACCAAGAAACGAATAATATGTGTCATAATGCCCTCCTCAGAGTCCGCCCTACACATATGCAGACCACATTAGCATTTTAATAATTTAGACTGAGAGGTGATCTGTAATCAAATGTTCCTCTCGGCAGTTTATG